>JAHHFK020000038.1:0-144592 GCA_024533555.2 Aedes koreicus | reverse complement strand
ATGCAGGGGTTTTTGGGGCCGGGGAAGGTTATTAAGATAGTAAGAGACCCCTCCCTCTTCTGAAAGGGGGGGCTCCATACAAATGAAACACATATTTCTACACAACTCGAGAACTAATCAAGCAAAAGAAACCAAATTTAGCATGTATGAGTTTTTGAAAGCAAAGAAAGTTTTTATGGTAGATTGAGACCCCTCCCCTCTCTAGAAAGGGAGGCTCCCATACAAATGAAACACATATTTCTGTATAACTCGAGAACTGATCAAGCAAAGAAATCCAAATTTAGCATGCGGAAGTTTTTGAAGGCAAAAAATGTTTTTATGGTGGTTTGAGACCCCTCCCCTCTCTATAAAGGGAGGCTCCCATACAAATGAAATACATATTTCTGTATAACTCGAGAACTGATCAAGCAAAGAAACCCAAATTTGGCATGCGGAAGTTTTTGGAGGCAAAAAATGTTTTTATGGTAGTTTGAGACCCCTCCCCTCTCTAAAAAAAAGGGAGGCTCCCATACAAATGACATACATATTTCTGTATAACTCGAGAACTGATAAAGCAAAGAAACCCACCCTTAGCATGCGGAAGTTTTTGGGGGCAAAGAATGTTCTTAAGATAGTTTGAGACCCTTTCCTTCTCTGGAAAGGGGGGCTCTCATACAAATGAAACACAAATTTCTGCATAACTCGAGAACTAATCAAACAAAAAAACCCGAATTTAGAATGCAGAAGGTTTCGAAGGCAAGAAATGTTTCTATGTTAGTTTGAGACCCCTCCCCTCTCTAGAAAGGGAGGCTCTCATACAAATGAAACACAAGTTTCTGCATATCTTGAGAACTAATCAAGCAAATGGAACCAAATTTGGCATGTGGAGGTTTTTGGAGGCGAGACATGTTTCTAAGGTGGCTCGAGACCCCTCCACCTTTTGGGCTGGAAGAGGGGGCTGTCATACTAATAAACTGCAAATTTCTGCATAACTCGAGATCTATTCAAGCATATGGAACCAAATTTGGCATGTGGAGGTTTTTTGAGGAGAGAAATGTTTCTATGGTGGTTTGAGACCCCTCCCCTATCTAGAAGGGGAGGGAGGGGAGTTTACATACAAATCCAACTCAAATTTCTTTATAACTCGAGATCTAATCAAGTAAATGGAACCACATTCGGCATGCGGGGGTTTTCGAAGGCATAAAAATGATTCTACGGTGGTTTGAGACTCCTCTCGCTCACTGATAGGGGGGGCTCCCATACCAATGAAACACGAATTTCTGTATAACTCGACGAAAATTAAAGTAAATGGAACCAAATTTGGCATGTGGAGGTTTTTGAAGGAAATAAATGTTTCTAAGGTGGTTTGAGACCCCTCCGCCTTCTGGAAAGGGAGACTCCCATAAAAATAAACAAACATAATTTTTAGCATAACTCGAGAGCCAATGAAGCAAATGAAACCAAATTTGGCATTTGGCATTTTGTGGTTTTTGGAGGCGAGAAATGTTTCTATGGCAGTTCAATACCCCTCCCCATTTTGAAGGGGGGGGGGGAACTCCCATACAAATAAAAAGCAAATTTCTGCATAACTCGAGAACTAATCAAGTAAATGAAACCACTTTTAGCATATGGGGTTTTTTTCGGAGGCTAGATTTCTATATACATAAAAATAAATTTCTGTCTGTCTGTCTTTAGACCCTTATATAGACACGGAAAGTTCTGAACCGACCAACGTGAAAATTTATATGAAGGGGTTTTTGGGGCTGGGGAGGTTCTTATGATTGTTTGAGACCCCTTCTCTCTCAGGAAGGGGGGCTCTCATACAAATGAGACACAAATTTCATCATAACCCGAGAACTAATCAAGCAAATCGAATCAAATTTGGCATGTGGGGGTTTTGAAGGCAAGAATGTTTCTTTGGTGGTTCAAGACCCCTCCCCTTTCTGAAGAAGGGGGGGGGGGGTTCAAACAAATGAAACTCAAATTTTTATTATAATCGAAGAGCCCAGTGTGATGGTTCGAGAACTAATCAAGCAAATGGAACCAAATTTGGCATGTGGGGGGTTTTGAAGGCAATGATTGTATGGTGGTTTGAGAAACCACCCCCCTCTGGAAGGGAGGGCTCCCATACAAATGAAACACAAATTTCTACCAAAAATGAGAATTATCCAGGTTACCTAAACACAAAACGTGTATTTCTCGGGTAAGAAGCATGTTTTGATAGAAGTTTGAACCCCTGCTTATTCAAGAAAAAAAAACTCATTTCGAAAAAAATATATATATATATATATATATATATATATATATATATATATATATATATATATATATATATATATATATATATATATATATATATATATATATATATATATATATATATATATATATATATATATATATATATATATATATATATAGTTATGTGCCGTTAATCATCATAATCATTATCGTTCCCACGAGGCTGCAGATCATCGCTCCAGTAGACTACAAGTACAACGTAGCATACAAGTGCAGCGTAAACATCTGAACAGGCGACTCAGCAGACTCCCAGGCATCAACGATCAATGATGTAGGAACCGGACACCTCGAACGTGACATCTGGATGGAAGACATCGCGCCAGCATGTTCCCAGCTGACCTCAGTAATTTAGATTAGGCATTTAGGTTACTTGATTTGGTCTTTGGCGAGGATTGAGAAAGTTCGAGTTAGAGTCGTGAGGAAGTTAGATCTCAGTATTGATTTGTGTGTGCTAGAGTTAAGATCGTAAATTAAACCTGTGCTCCAGGACTTAGTGAATAGTTTCAGAGTTAAGATCATGAATAAAACCTGTGCTCCAGGACTTAGTAGACTCTTTTTTTAAAAAGTGAATAATGTGAAATCAAACATAAGTGGCGCAGTCGTTTAGGCCCTTTCTACGCGAAGAAAAACTTTGTTGAAACAAACGTGAGTGCACTTAAACAGCGGAACAATAAGGGCAAGTGAAATTAGTGACTCAATCCGTAGCACTGAAATTACGTGCTTTTACTGAAGAACCACTGTGCCAAGTGTTAGTGCGATTGTGCTCGATCCTGTAGCATCAGACGCCCGGTGAAAGATTCATCGAGAATTTGCAGCCATCCCTCGCTCCGTAGGTGATTTGTGACGTCCGACTTCAACAACGTTTCTTCTGTGCGGTTGGCTTCAGCCATTCAAGATTGGGAGAACAAACAGATTCGGTAAGCGAATTTTATTTCCTTATTATTCAATTGTATGCCTCAATTAAGGCCGTTTCCAAAAGTTAAAGCCTTAAAATTTAACAAAAAATTAACCATGGCTGAAGGATTTGACCTGCAAGCTATGTATAACACACTTAACGGGCTAGAGCAGCGTGTAAATGCGCTCCAGTTCGAAAATGCACAGCTGCGAGCTGACCAGCAACAGCTGCAGCATCAAAATAATCATGCAGGAAATGCTGTCGTTGCAGCACCTGCAAGGCAACCGGATATCTTTCGTATTCCGGACCCAATCAAGACAGTCCCCATATACGATGGGAATAAAAAGCAATTAAGTGCTTGGCTGTCAACAGCAGAAAGAACTCTCAATCTGTTTAGAGAGAGAGTGGCTGTAGATGTTTTTAGCATCTACGAGCAAACAATAATAAACAAAATTGAAGGGAAAGCCCGAGATACTATTTGTGTAAACGGGAACCCTACAACTTTTGTCGAGGTTGCAGAAATATTACGTGCAATCTATGGCGACAAAAATGATATGGCAACATATCAGACCCAATTGTGGTCACTAAAAATGGAGGATTCTCTCCACATGTACTACAAACGCACGAAAGAAATAGTGCAAAACATGAAATCTCTGGCTAAGCAGAGACAACTATATAGCAACCATTGGGAGGCAATAAACGACTTTTTAGACCAAGAGTGCTTGGCAGCGTTTATCAACGGCTTGAATAAGCAATATTTTGGATATGCCCAAGCCTCTAAACCAGACGACTTGGAAAGTGCTTATGCATTTTTGTGCAAATTCCAAAATGCGGAACATACCAAAAAACAAACTCAGGCTTACGAACAAACACAGAACAAAAATAGACAAACATTTAATAAACAATTCACAAAAACGGAAAATCAAACACATTATGAAGGAAAATCTAAACCACCCTCCGATAGACGTAAAGTAACTCCTATGGAAATTGACCCTTCGCTTAGGTCGAGAATTAACAACCATGATGCAGAAGAGGAAAAGGAAATTGAAAATAACACAGACGTTAGCGAAAATGAATCGGATGATTATGAAGAAGTAAATTTTCAAATTGTAGGTTCCAAAGAAACTCTGAGGTGAATTCAAAAAATGGACTACCATATACAGTTATAAACTTTCCATCAGGCATTAAAGCAAAAATTCTGATCGATAGCGGTTCTAATAAAAATTTTATTTCACCACATCTAGTTCCAGATTCGAAAAGAATATCATGTAAAACAATAAAGATTTCAAATAGCAGTGGTAAACATGAATCCTCACAAAAATTTGTCACGCAAATTTTTGGTATAAAAAAAGATGTTCCTTTTTATTTATTCAAATTTCATAGCTTTTTTGATGGCATATTGGGCTACGAGACCTTGTCACAATTGCACGCTGTTTTAGATATAGGGAAAAATGTTCTAATATTTCCAAAAAAATCAGTTAAATTGGAAATCAGAAAAATGGGACCTCCTGATGTAGTGATAAATGAGAATTCTGCAAAATTCATAAAAATTCCGGTCTGCGAACAAAATGGTGACGTTTTCTTGGACAAAACACTAAAACTCAAAGATATTTCAATACCTCCAGGTGTTTATTCTGCCAAAAATGGATTTATTTTATCATTGGCGACGAACCGTGGAAAAGACATTGCATTTAATTGGGTAGAACCGATAAATATAAAAAAAATAGATGAACTAAGAGAAATAAATTCAAATCAATCCAATTTTCAAGCCGAAAACTCATCACAATATGAGGAATTGGAGAAACTGATTCGAATAGGGCATCTTAATTACGAAGAAAAATCAGCATTAGTTAAAATCTTAAAGAAAAACATACACATTATTCAAAAAGCTGAGGAAAAACTCTCGTGCACCGCGTCAACAAAGCACCGAATTCGAACTGTAGATAATATTCCTATTCATACGAAAACATACCGGTACCCTCACATTCACAAACCTGAGGTAGAAAAACAAATAAACGAAATGCTCGCAGATGGAATTATTCAAAATTCAATTTCACCCTGGACATCGCCTATTTGGATAGTTCCAAAAAAGGACGATGCTAGTGGAAGGAAAAAGTGGCGAATTGTGGTCGATTATCGTAAATTAAACGAAAAGACCATCGATGACAAATTTCCAATTCCTAATATGGAAGAAATTCTGGATAAGTTGGGAAGAAGTGTTTACTTCACCACACTGGATCTTAAATCAGGCTTCCACCAAATAGAAGTGGATCCTAAGGATAGATCAAAGACAGCTTTTAGTACCGAAAAGGGTCATTTTGAATTCATTCGAATGCCCTTCGGATTAAAAAACGCGCCAGCTACATTTCAACGCGCAATGAACTGTATATTAGGGGACCTCATCGGAAAATGCTGCCTTGTCTATCTTGATGATATAATTATTTTTGGAAATTCCTTACAACAACACCTGGATAACCTTAATAAAGTTTTGAAAAGATTGATTGAAGCTAATTTGAAAATTCAGCTGGATAAATGCGAATTTTTACAAAAACAATGCGAATTTCTCGGTCACATTGTTACAGAAAATGGAATTAAACCCAATCCTAATAAAATCGAAAAAATTTTGTCATGGCCCTTACCAAAAACAACAAAGCAAATCAAGGGATTTCTAGGACTCCTTGGGTATTATAGAAAATTCATAAAAGACTTTGCAAAACTCACAAAACCTTTGACAAAGTGCTTGAAGAAAGGAACAACAATTGTTCATCACGATGAGTTCAAAGATTGTTTCAATGACTGTAAACAATTGTTAACATCTGACCCTATTTTACGATATCCAGACTTTGATAAGCCGTTTATCCTTGAAACGGACGCTAGCGATTTTGCACTTGGTGCTGTTCTTTCGCAAAAATTTGAAGATTCAAAAGAACATCCAATTGCGTATGCATCGCGAACACTAAATGACACGGAATGCAATTGGTCAGCAACCGAAAAGGAGCTTGCTGCCATTGTGTGGTCAGTAAAACATTTTCGACCTTATATTTATGGTACAAAGTTTCAATTGCGAACTGACCATAAAGCCTTGTTATGGCTTAGGCAAAAGAAAGATTTGAACCGCAAACTTCTAAATATGAAACTTGAATTAGAAGAATATGAATTTGATATAACATATAAAAAAGGAACTTTGAATAGGAACGCAGATGCCCTATCGAGAATAGAGTCAGAAAATTTAACATCAGCTGAAATACATGCCACCAGTGAAAGTAGCATGACTCAACACTCCGCTGATACGGATGATGGTGACTTTATACCTAGCACAGAGAAACCGTTAAACGTATTTAAAAATCAAATTATTTTGGAAGAATCCAATGAAGATAGTCGGGAATCGACTACATTATTCAGAAATTACCATAGGACTGTTATTAAAAAACCACATTTTAGTCCGGCAGTCCTAATAAATATTTTGAAAAATTTTGCAAGTCCTACTTGTGCCAATGGACTTTACTGTAGTCAAAATATACTGAACAATTTACAAATAGTCTATAAAAACTATTTTGCTAGGGCAAAAACCTTTAGAATATTTTGGACAGAAAAAATGTTGCAAGACATTACGGAGGAAATTGAACAAGATCAAATTATCTCAGCACAGCATAACGGTAACCATAGAGGAATATTAGAGACGACCAAACATATTTTAACAAAATACTTTTTTCCAAATGTTAAATCAAAAGTAACTCGTTTCATTAACGTATGTAAATTATGCCAAAAAAGTAAATATGAACGGCACCCATACAAACTGAAATACAACGTGACACAGACCCCTGCAAAACCATTGGAAATTGTCCACATGGATATTTTTATAATCAGAAAGAAAAATTATCTCACCTTTTGCGATAGATTTTCTAGACTTGCATTAGTTATTCCGATCCATACACGGAATGCAATACACATTTTACAAGCATTGACAAAATTCATAGCTCTTGTAGGAAAACCTAATCTTATAGTCATGGACTCGGAAACAGCCTTTACATCAGTATCAGCTCGCGAATTTTTTGAAGAAAATCAGATAGAATACCATTATACAAGCTTGGGACAATCATCGTCAAATGGTACAGTTGAAATCGTTCACCGCACCCTCCGAGAATTACACAATATCCTGTCAAATAAAGAATCAACGAAAGATCTATCAGAAACTGCAAGAATGAATTTAGCCACTGCCATTTATAACGACTCCATACATTCGCAAACCAATATTACCCCAAAAGAACTTTTCTATGGTTACCGAAACAGTGACACTCTTCCTGATGATCTTGACGAACGTATTCGACTGAAGGAGAAATTGTTCCACACATTTAAGGAACGCGAATTAGCAAGAAAGAATTCAGAAATCAAAAAAATTAATCGTAACAGAGAAAGTCATGTAAGACTTGCCCCAGGCGATACAATGTATGAAAGAAAAAGGAATAATTTAAAGCACCAAGAACGTTATAAAGAAATAAAAATAGCTGAAAATATGGATGTGAATATACTTGATGAAGACGAAAGGAAAATTCACAAGTCAAAATTGAAAAGAAAAAGAAAAACACCGGAATAACAGAACAAATACCATGTCTAAAAGTCCTAGCAAAGTACAGCTGCTCGAAAAAAAAAAAAAAAAAAAAAAAAAAAGGATATTTGGCACATTACTCAAAATAACAAGTGCTTTGCTGGTACTTGCCCATAATATAGAGTATTTCTCTAAATTTTCTTTTCTTATGTTCACAGATATGAAGGTGTTCCTTTGGATACTGTTACTCCCAATATTCCCCGTATTATCCTCACATCTAGAGATATTAGATCTGAAGAACAACCCTGGCGTACTAGCAATAAAAAATGGAAGAGTCTACATCAAAACAGGAAATGATTTGCTTTTACAGACACTTGAACTAGGGATATTTGATAGAGTGTTAGACCAATATAATTCCTTGATAATAAAGTTAGGCTCTAATAAAAATTCGAAGGAAATGTTTGAAATTTTAAAACTAAAATATGAACAGACCTTAACTACTTTAAAAAGATTACTTCCAAAGCAAAAGAACGAATCAAAACAGAAAAGAGCAATTAATGTATTGGGCAGCATAATTAAAGCAGTTACTGGAAATTTAGATAATAATGATTTGATTAATATAAATGATTGTATAAGAAAACTAGAGCTGTCTAATGAAAACGTTATAATAGAAAACAACAAACAGGTTAAAATAAATTATCAATTTCAAGAAAAACTAAATAATTTGACAAGAATAGTTCAAAAGCAATCAATAGATTTAGCTAGACTTACGAATCAGTTAGGGACTAATTTCAACATACAAGTCACTTGGGAACAAGTTCTACAAATTCAACGGATCATTTTCAACCTCGACATCATTCAAAAGCATCTGGACACCATATTTGAGTCAATCCAGCTGGCCAAAATGGGAATAATCGCTACGGACATAATCCACCCCGAGGAATTCGAAATCATCAGAAGAAAATTGGAAACACAAGGAATTGTATTACTCAGCGACGACCAAGTCTACGAATATTTGGAGGCAGCAGCATACTACAATGGCTCATCAATCGTATTCGTTATAAAAATTCCACGTTTTTTGGATGAACATTATGAGCAAGTAATCATTGAAAATCTCCCTATTAATGGCGAGATAGTCCTTCTAAATGCATCGTATGCTGTACTAGGTAGTAAATCAACATTCATTATGAACGAAACCTGCAATCGTATAGAGGATAATATTATCTGCGATTTACACAAAATTACAAATGTTACAACTAATAAGTGTATCCACACACTACTAAGAGGAAACCCCAGTTATTGCCCTTTCCAGAAATACAGCCGTGTCAATGAAATCACAACCATCGACAAGAACAATATACTTATAAAAAATGCGATCAATCCAATCAGATTGGAAAATAACTGTGGATACGGGCCAAAGAACATAACTGGTACGTTTCTTATTATCTACAACAACTGCTCTATAAAAATCAACAATGTGACATTTGAAAAACTTCAGTTCAATGTGGAACACGCTATTGAAATATTACCTCTGCAAGCAGTAAAAATCAACAAATCAAAGACAATTCTCACGGATACGCAGTATTTAGAAGAACTTCATATCGAAAATCGGAAAAGAATCGACAACATTCACTCAACAAATCAACTTCAAAATGTTACAACATGGACAAATTTGGTATGGATTGTACTACTAATAGCAGTTTCTACGTACCTGACGGCACAGATTAAGAGGATCTGGAAAAAAATAATCATCAAACCTTCAAATATTCATGCGAATACAAGTACCATCGCATCATCGAAGGCCTCGGAGGTCATCCCAACTTTGAATTGAACCGGGACGGTTCAAGCTAAGAAGGGGGGAGTTATGTGCCGTTAATCATCATAATCATTATCGTTCCCACGAGGCTGCAGATCATCGCTCCAGTAGACTACAAGTACAACGTAGCATACAAGTGCAGCGTAAACATCTGAACAGGCGACTCAGCAGACTCCCAGGCATCAACGATCAATGATGTAGGAACCGGACACCTCGAACGTGACATCTGGATGGAAGACATCGCGCCAGCATGTTCCCAGCTGACCTCAGTAATTTAGATTAGGCATTTAGGTTACTTGATTTGGTCTTTGGCGAGGATTGAGAAAGTTCGAGTTAGAGTCGTGAGGAAGTTAGATCTCAGTATTGATTTGTGTGTGCTAGAGTTAAGATCGTAAATTAAACCTGTGCTCCAGGACTTAGTGAATAGTTTCAGAGTTAAGATCATGAATAAAACCTGTGCTCCAGGACTTAGTAGACTCTTTTTTTAAAAAGTGAATAATGTGAAATCAAACATAAGTATATATATATATATATATATATATATATATATATATATATATATATATATATATATATATATATATATATATATATATATATATATATATATATATATATATATATATATATATATATATATATATATATATATATATATATATATATATATATATATATATATATATATATATATATATATATATATATATTTTTTTTTTTTTTTTATATATTTATATATATATATATATATATATATATATATATATATATATATATATATATATATATATATATATATATATATATATATATATATATATATTTTTATTTTTATATATTTATGGGTTTTTTTTTTTTTGTGCGTATTTTTTTCAAGGGGGGTGGGGATTTTTTTTAAAAAAAAAAAAATTTTTTCCCGTTTTGGGTAATTTTAAAATTTTCGGGGTTTTTGAACTTTTAATGTTTTGATTACGTATGTATTAAATTGCCTGTGACTCCAATATTATGTTACCTTGCAGGATTCTTCTTTTTTCAGTTTTATTTGAATCTTGAGTAATTATAGTTTAGTGTCTTGTTAGAGTAAACATGTTTTACACAGTTCGTTTCTTAAGGGTTTTTTCATGTGTTTTTTTTTTTTGCATAAAACATATTAAAAACAGCAGTTATTGATTGAACAAAAACATGGCTTTAAACATGTTCTACAAGTCTCACTTTGACAGAAACTATCTATCTCGCTTAGTTGTTTTGCAATACTGTTTTGAATGCGCCATGCTGTGCCTCCAATTACCAGATAACCAAATCACGAATTCAACCCCGCCGTGGTAATGTCTGTGCGGAGGACGCACAGCACACTTGATCACCACGGTGCTTGATGGGGCGTCCAAGAAGATGATTGTCATATCCCAAATCCGCAGAAATTTGCGAAATTTGCGAATCTGCTTTTGTAAACAAACATTCAAATCGACTATTCCTCACGAATAAATGCTTAATTTTTTAAACTAAAAACACAATCGGATAAAAGAAGGCTTCCTCTAGCCAAGTTTGGTCTTAGTTTTTAAAATTGTGCGTTTATTTGCTAAATAACGTTCATTGAAACGCTTGTTTACAAAATCAGATTCGCACATTTTGCAAATTTCTCTGCAAATGTTTTCAAAACAGTAACCTACGGCTTCCGGAAAACAGCTATGTTTTGGGCTGCCGATGCCGAATAATTGGCGTAACCTTAGCAGATATGAATATCTGCTAACTCTTCTGGAAAAAACATAGCTGTTTTCCGAAAGCCGTTTTGAAAACATTTCCAGAGAAATTTGCAAAATGGGTGAATCTGTAAACAAACATTTCAATGGACGTTTTTTTTAGCGAATAAACGCACTATTTTACAAACCTAGAACCAACTTGTCTAGAGGAAGCCTTCTTTTATCCGATAGTGGTCTTAGTTTAAGAAATTAAGCCTGTGACGCCCTATCAAGCAGTGCGGTAATCAAGTGTGCTGTGCATCCTGCGCCCAGACATTACCACGGCGGTGTTAAATTCGTGATTTAGTTATCTGGTAATAGGAGGTACAACATGGCGCATTCAAAACAAAATTGCAAAAAAAAAAACTAAGCGAGATAGAAAGTTTATGTCAAAGTGAGAGTTGTAGAATACTTTTAAAACCATGTTTTTGTTGAATCAATAACTACTGTTTATTATGTGTTTTATGCCAAAAACATGAAAATACCATCAAAAAAGAGCTGTTTAAAACATGTTTACCCCTAAAAAGACACTACACGGAAGTAATTCAAGATTCAAATAAAACTGTAATGTAGGAAATTTCCTCAGCTATTAAATGAGGAAAGAAGAATCTAGGTGAATTTTATTTTGGATTTACAGCCACTTAAAGACTAACGTGTACCAAAACATGAAAAGTTCAATAACTCCGTAAACTTTAAGATTTGACCATATGCGTAGAACATTTTTTTTCTTCAAATATCATTCACTATCGCTCCTGAAATTACTTGGACTAAAGAACCGAACACCCTTATATAAAGATTGGACTCGGAAAAAATGCGACACTTTGTTTTTGGTGTAACTTTTTATCGCGTGCGTAAAAATTAATGAAATTTTGAGTAATACTAGTTTAGAGTGTTATGTTTATGTAGGCATATTAATCGCGATCTGTCAAGCAGTTTTCAAGATGCATTCGAAACAAGAAGAGCTACGCCAGCTGTGAAAAACTTCTCGTAGTTGGGATTTTACAAGCAACTCGACTGAAATATATTTACCCATTAAATTAATTAATTACATTAAAGGAACATAACCTTACAAATTGGTCTTCAATTGACTCGATAGCAGCGCACTTAGACAAAGTTGATTTTGCTGTAGGATAACTGTAATTATTTTTAAGATTATTTCAATTTTCTTTTAAGGTGTGTTTCGTCCTAACTTACAGTTCTAAGTTCAATCTGAATATGTATATAATTCACGTATTGTTTGTCCCACGTTATATCTATGTTTTCATGTATGTTCCTGCTAAGATAATGGCAAAGTTTTATTTTTAAGCAATTTCGATTAATAAGTATTTAGTTTACCACTTTAAGTAGAAAATTATAACTATAAGAAATAAGTGTAACTATAAAATTCAATACTAATTCCTAAAAATTCGCACTATTCAACTCTGATGAACCAGCAGACCATGAAGCGGGCTGGGCTACGTGTTCTTAAGATTGGAAGGCGCCAAACCGGACTGACAAGCAAAACACGGTGGCCAAATTGCGTGCGCGGAAGCTGTACCGTGAGCGGCTGGTCAGGCCAGGCTGTCTCGTCGTGGACGACGAGACATATATCAAGGCGGACACCAAACAAATCCCCGGCCTCGAGTTTTTTGTCGGTACGTCCCGCATGGAGGTTCCGGAAAAGTTCCGGAAGAGAAAGATGGACAAATTCGCGAAGAAGTACCTGTTGTGGCAGGCGATCTGTGAGTGTGGACGGTACAGCAAGATGTTCGTTACAACCGGCACCATAAACGGGCAGATTTATCGAGAGGAATGCTTGCAGAAGCGCTTGCTGCCCTTCCTCCGCTCTAACCGTCGTCCCACGCCAAGCCTGTAATGGATTGGTACGAAGCGAAGGGCGTTAATGTGGTCCCAAGGGAGGCGAACCCGCCAAATACACCAGAACTTCGTCCGATCGAAAAGTTTTGGGCGATAATGAAGAAGAAGTTCAAGAAAAGCGGAAAAACATTCAAAACCGATGAAGCTTTGAAGAAAAACTGGGGGAAATTGTGTCAGGAAGATGGACAAAGCCTCGCCCAAGATCTCATGAGCAGTGTTAAGAGAAATATACGAGCATTCAGCTTGGGGGAGGAAATTCAATAAATAAATTATGCCAAAACATCGCTAATACATAGTTATTTAATCCCTGAAATCCCTGAGTTTTGATCCTTATCACAAAAGATCAGACACGTATTCATGTCATTGTTGCATTAGTGAGACCATTTCCATGTTAGAACGGTTTCAAAATCCGTTTTTTTTAAGTTGTCCCGAATATGTATTTTTTTTTTTTCATAAAATCATTTCTTTTGAATTACTGAACCGATTTCAAATGTTAAAACATCAAATGAACGATAATTAAACATTCTCTAATGAAAAAATATGATGGTATGAAAAATATTAATTTTGTATTGGAAAATATTGGTTGTGTTTGTATTTTGCGATTTTCATGGTGTCGGACTAGAAGGCGCATTACAATTTTATATGTTTTCTTGTAAATTTAGGCTGTTTTCCACAAAATATCAAAAAATAAGAGGAGAATGTTTTTTCGTTTTCAAGTAATATTTTTTGAAGTTATCAAGTTTTTGATTTTTGGACAATACTCATTTGCGACTACACTATCATGTGTCTCCATAGATTTATGGTGACTGTAACATAGTCACATTATCTACAATTATTTCAATATCGATATCTAGACTACCATGGATTTCTCAAAGTCTTGAATCAAATTTATAGATTGCTGTTGGGTATCATAAATTGTCTCAGGGATTCGTGGAATTATAAATAAAGATTCATGGGGTATCATATAGAGTATTAAGCAATTAAATTTGGAAAATGCATCTGTCACGGACAATACGATACCCCATATCGATTTCCATTTGAACTGTGATAAGACAATCTTATGATTTGCAATTATACATGTATGTAGTTTGAAATAAAACTCTGATATTTTTTAGGTTTTCACGTATGTCTATTATTATAGACAAAAAACACGTTTGAAGAGCTCTCACAGTTTTACAAAATATTTTTCTTCCGAGATGGAAAATCGTGACTTTCTATCTTGAAGAGTTTTGAAAAATAGTTTAACATTTTGGTGAAACACATACGCAAACAGTAGGTGTACCACTCGCTCCTGCCAGTAAGCAATACCTAGGGTGATTACTTGCAAAATTTGAAAAACTCAACTAATTGTGGGATATTGTTTTTTCGAAATGGTGTAAGCCTCTCTCAAATTACACAATACTAATCGTCGTTGTATATAAACCTTATCATCAACGTTTTTTGAAATAACATAGTCTACAGTTAATCAATACAAGAGCTTAAACCAGATTTAAGCGTATGCGTAAGCACCGCTTAGCAGTTAAGCGGAGGTGAAGAAATTGGTCGTAAGACACCTAAAGCAGCCTACTCAAATCTAGATCTATTCAAGCATGACGTTGCAATATTTTCACACAGTATGATATAACGTAACATCATGCTCATGACTGTCAATGTAAACACATTTTTTAAACCATCATTCACCTTGGCTGTTGACAACAGAAACTCCGGATGGTCCAGCGATAGGCTCTACAGGTGCGAGGTGCGTTTACAACTTGCAGGGGCATTTTTTGCAGATGAAGGAACTGCTGTCATCCAATTTCACTTTTTTCTTAACTGCATAATCTTGAACGGCTTGGGTTATATTCCGCAAACCACAAAGTGCACACTTCAAATGCATTGTTAATTTAACACTGGATACGTTCTGATGAGAAGAGCTCTTGGTCCCTTAAAAATTATTCCACTTAAGTTTCTTACTGATTATTTCACCTCCAAGTTCACCTTATATAGGACCGCCATCCATTGTACATCTGAGCGAATATTTTTCATACCTGGTTATAGGTATAACTTTAGCATGTGGCTATGACCAGCCGCAACGGCTGAAAACACAATAATAAAGGCTATAATAATAATCCGTTTAGGTAGTCATTGACTTGTTGAAGTATTCCAAACCAAGTCTATAACAGCAGAAGTAGAATATAAGCATGAATACATAATTATTATGTATGTCGTTTTCGTTTATTTGGTGTGCCTGCACCATTTTGACATTTGGGGAGTCGTATTGTCCGTGAAAGATGCATTTCCTAAATTTAATTTCTTAAGGCTCTATTTGATACCCTATGCATCTTCATTTATAATTCAACGATTCCCTGTGACAATTTATGATACCCAACAGCAATCTATAAATATGATTCAAGTCTTTAAGAAATCCATGGTAGTCTCGAATCCGAAATTGAAAAACCTTCTGCTCAAATATGAACGAGAATTTTTAAATAAAACGGTCCGCGGATGACATTTCGTCAAATTTTGTTTTCTTAGATTGGTAAGACTGTTATTCAACAAGTCAACCTCCAGTGTGTTTTTCGAGTTTTACTATGGAATCAAACGTTGAGTAAAGAATTAGTTTAAAATCAAATGCATTGAAAATGTTGCAGAAAGCCTATGGGGAATCGCTTCTATCGCGTGCACGTGTGTTTGATTGGTATTAGTCGTTCAAAGAGGGTCGTACATCAGTTGAAAATCTGCCTCATGATCGTCGTCCAGCAACTTCAATAAACGAAGAAAAAATCGGAAAAGTGAAGAAAATTGTGTTGCAAAATCGCCGTGTTACCGAGAGAGAAATAGCTGATGAGCTGAACATAGCAAATGGATCCGCTCATAGCATTATACACGATGTTTTGGGCATGAGACGTGTATCCACGCGTCTTGTTCCAAAATTGTTGAATTTTCTCCAAAAAGAGCAACGTAAAACTGTCGCTAAGGAAATGCTCACAATGAGTAATACGGACATCCAGCACATCATAACTGGTGACGAAACTTAGGTCTACGAGTACGACGTCGAAACAGCCCAGCAATCATCGGAATTGTGCTTCCAAAATTAGCCAAAACTTCGCCAAAAGCCAAAAGGCTTCGTGGTAAACATTTTCAGACGATTGAAGTCATAAAAGAGAATTCGAAGAGGGATCTTAATAGTGTTTTGGAGAAGGTTTCTCAACTCACACGAAGTTATGCGTCTCGTGTCTCAAACTATAATCATGTCTTTATTATTGTTCCAAAAGCTTAAGTAGTAAGTTACAAGTACCTGGCTGACCCAAGCCGAGAAGACGTCGCTTGTTTTAAAAACATCTGACAAAAGCAAAACATCAATTGCTTGGCGATGGGCGTTGCATTCGCACAGCGCTTGAGAAGGTCACGAGTAAAGAACATGGAAAATGAGTTTCGTTGCTGGCAATGCATAATTTATTGCTCAGCCAAGAAGGTTATGTAAAAGAGATATTATTGTTAGGGTTTTTAGGGTGTCATTGAAAGAGTGTATTATTGTTAGCGCCTTTCTGCAATGAAAGACGGAAAGGTTTAACTGCTGACTGAAAGGTCGCAGTCTCAAGTTTATTGCAGGTTCTAAGAATTTGGATTATGCAAATAGCTAATATGCTACACCTCCCCTGTTTTAGAGAATGCTGCAACCATTCGAAAAAGGAAAAAAATAGTTGTGGGAGAATTCGATATTTACGATTGCCTCTAGACTTGGGTTCACAATGTTTTTTTTTTAAATATATTATAAATTTGATTATGGTTTGGCTAATCTATTCTTATAAACTGTTGTTGTTTTATTCGTTCATGGATGCAATATAGTTCAATTTGTGTTTTCTATATTTTCTACTATATATGGGCCAATATAAAATGGGTCCAGTTTTTTCCTACCTTCATTACTAAGATATACCTGATCTCCTTTATTCAATAAATTGGATTAATATTATTATTTGCTAGCATTTGACGTTTCTGTTTGTTATCCATTAGATTTTGTCTGGCTATTTGGTTAGTATTTTGTAGTCTGAATTTCAATTCTCTGCCATATTGTTCAAAATTATATACCGGTTCTATTTCTGGTTTTTCATTTCTTACGTCTTGTGGCAGTCTTGCCTTTCTTCCGAAAACTAGTTCGTATGGAGTGAATCCATGTTCCGTATGGGGTGTTGTGTTGAATGTGAACTCATAAAACTTTACCCAATCATCCCAGTTTGATTGGTGAGCGTTAGTAAAACATCTCAGGTATCCATTCAGATACCTGTAATTTCTCTCTAATGCTCCAATCGACTGTGGGTGATATGCGGTAGAAAATTTTTGTTTGATTTCCAGTAGTTAATAAATCCTTTTTCAGAGCCTCATTGTTGTATTTTGACCCTTGGTCGGTTCTAATTTCCATGAATGTTCCATATATCAATATAAAGTTATAGACTAAAGCTCTAAATAGCTAATACTGCTGCTTCCTTTGTAGGAACAGGTATTAACACCACGTACTTCGTTAAATTGCATTGCATTGTTAAATATATCTATTTCCATTGTTTGTTCTTGTAAGTGGACCTGCAGTGCCCACTGAAATAACTTCAAATGGTTTAGCAGGAGTCGTCGTCCCGACTTCTGCTTCTTTTGTGTGGCTTACTATTTTGTTAACTTTACATTTTTCACAATTTCTTACGAAAGTGGATATTAAATTTTTCATGTTTTTGAATTTATAAGTTTCTCTTATTTTCAAATATAATCTATGTTGGCCTACATGACCTCCCGTAGGTGTCATGTGGTGAAGTGATATAATTTTATTAATCTCTTCTTCGTTTTCTATAAACTTCTGATGTTTATAGAGAATTATTTCATACGTGGAAATGGCATTGTTTGCGATTTCCTTCAATGTTTGCACAGATAAATGTATAAAAATGTCATCTTCCATGGATAATGCAAGTTTGTTTCTTTTATAATTTTGCATATATTTACTCAGTTCTAGAAGAGCAAGCTCGAAGGTTTGACTTCCATTGTCACGCGTGAATGTTGTAGTGAATCGTTTCAGTATTTTTCCTCTGTTATGGTTTAATAACGTTACTTTAAGTTGATTATGGTGCAATCAAGTTTTAATAATTTATGAACCTCGGAAGGGTTTTCGGTTTTCCACAAAACCAGGTGATCAGTCTGAGAATGTGATCTTACTGGTCCTTGAGGAGTTGTACTTATTTGTTCTAAATTTTGTTTCTTAACGATAGATCTAGTATTAACAAGTAGTATTGACAAATTTTTAAGTTCTTCTGAATTGTGAACGATTCGTGAGTGTGCATCTGCTCCCACGTTTGCTTTTCCGGGAACAAACTCTATATCGAAATCAAATTCCTCCAGATCAAGACGTATCCTAGTCAACTTGGAGGTGTGTTTTTTCATACCGAATAAGTAGACTAAAGGACGATGATCTGTGCGGACTTTGAACCTACGTCCGTATAGAAAAGGTTTAAAAGAATCGATCGCCCAATGAATGGCGGTCAATTCTTTCTCTATAATGGGTTTATTTCTTTCGCCTTTTCTAAAACTCTTGCTGGCGTAAGCTATTGGTAAATCTCCTACTTCGTAGCGTTGCGAGAGTATTGCTCCGCAGGCTACATCCGAAGCATCGCTCGTTACAATGAACTCTGTAGTGAAGTCAGGGTATTTTAAAATTTGTGGTGACAATAAGTACATTTTTAGCTTATTAAATGCCTCATTGTGGGGAGAAGTCCACTCAAATTTAGTGTTTTTCTCAATAGATCATTCAGGGGTTTTGCTATATTTGCGAAATTCGGAACGAATTTACGGTAATAATTGCAAAATGCTACAAATCGACGTACCTCGTCTGCATTTGTAGGTGTTGGAAAGTTTTTTACTGCTTTAAATTTGGAATCATCTGGCAAAATGCCCTTGTTAGTTATCCTGTGTCCGAGGTCAATAACTTCGGTACAAAAAAATTACATTTACTGGGGTTTAATTTGAGGTGATAATGCCTCAAGCGTATATATACCTTAGTTAAATTGAAAAAAATGATGATTGACTGAACATCCTATCACCACGATGTCATCAATGTAAACAAAAGCACATTCTTGGATCAATCCAGCCATTGCAATATTCATCATCCGTTGGAAGCTATTAGTGCTTATATTTAAGCCAAATGGTAGCCTCGTAAATTGAAAATGTCCGGATGGAGAAGAAAAAGAAGTTTATTTTCGAGAGTTCTGATCTAATGGTATTTGATGGAAGCCTGCCATTAGATCAAGTGTACTAAAATATTTAGCTCTTCCTAATTGATCCAGTATCGTATCTATCCGGGGAAGAGGAAACTTGTCTGCTAGAATCTTTTTGTTCAGCTGTCGAAAATCGACAACTAGTCTCCATTTTTTTTGTAAAGGGTGATACGGTCAAAATTTGGTCAAGGGAAAACGCGTGTAAATCGGTGAAATCGTTTATTTAAAAAATCAAATTAAATTTCTTTTTCAAGTTCAATTAGTATAAAATTCAGGAAAAATATTCAGTTAGGCTTCCGCTTTTCTAAATCCGAATTGCCGGGCCTTACGCTTGACCCCTGCCATCAGATTTTGTACAGCCACCTTGTCCACCTTCTTCGCCGCAGAAAGCCAGTTTGCCTTGAACTGCTGCTCGTCCTTAGCAGTTCTTTTGGTCTTCTTTAGGTTCCGCTTGACAATAGCCCAGTATTTCTCAATTGGGCGGAGCTCTGGCGTGTTGGGAGGGTTCTTGTCCTTGAGAACCACCTGCACGTTGTTGGCGGCGTACCACTCCATGGCCTTTTTACCGTAATGGCAAGATGCCAAATCCGGCCAAAACAGTACGGAACAACCGTGTTTCTTCAGGAAAGGCAGCAGACGTTTATTCAAACACTCTTTCACGTAAATTTCTTGGTTGACAGTCCCGGAAGCTATGAAAATGCTGCTTTTCAAGCCACAGGTACAGATGGCTTGCCAAACCAGATATTTCTTTGCGAACTTTGACAGTTTCGTGTGCTTGAAAATATCTGCTACCTTTCCCCTTCCTTTTGCCGTATAAAACTCCTGTCCCGGAAGCTGCTTGTAGTCGGCTTTGACGTAGGTTTCGTCGTCCATTACCACGCAGTCAAACTTCGTCAGCATCGTCGTGTACAGCCTCCGGGATCGCGCTTTGGCCGTCGTATTTTGTTTATCATCGCGATTTGGAGTCACTACCTTCTTGTAAGTCGATAGTCCGGCTCGTTTTTTGGCTCGATGCACGGTTGTAGACGATACACCCAGCTTATTTGCGGCATCTCGGAGAGATAGGTTAGGGTTTCGCTTGAAACTACCGGCAACTCTCTTTGTCGTCTCAGCGGCTTCCGGTTTTCGATTTCCCCCGATCCAGACTTCCTGGCTGTCGACAAACGTTCCCCAAACACTTTAATTACATTTGTAACGGTTGATTTGGCAACTTTTAGCGATTTTGCCAACTTTGCGTGCGAGTAGCTCGGATTTTCGCGATGCGCGAGCAAAATTTTGATACGCTGCTCTTCTTGCTTGGACGGCATTTTGACAACTGAAGAGTGAATTCCAAAATCAAAATAGGAGCAACATTCTACACACACACACCTTCAAAATGAGGGGTGTTCAGGTTTTTTAAATGCAAAATTGAAAGAAATACGTCAAGTTGATATTGACCAAATTTTGACCGTATCGCCCTTTATTGTTGTCCGATTTTTTCGGAACTAGTAAAATAGGGGAATTATACGGGTAAATCGATGGTTCAATTATGTTATCATCTAACATTTTTTGTAATTGTGACTTCATTTGCTCATTCTGAGAATGTATATTTTTATAATTTGGAATATATACTGGCCTTCGGTCGTTTAACGGAATATGTTGACTATAAAAATTATTCGTCGTTAATTTTTCATCTGCTAAAAATGTCCTGATAATTTTCAATAACTTTCGTATGAGTTTGTTTGGCAAATAATGGAACTTTGTCGACATTTATTTGCGACATTATCCGTTGTGTTCTTTCGGTTCTTGAACGTATTTGTCTAAAGGTTCAGTGTGTGGTGTAAAATTTTGTATTAATACCTGTCTTTCTGTCGTATTAATAAATTTAATGAATGGTGATTCTTGAGAAACTATAGTATTTCCACAAAAAACACCAGGAAGTATTTCTTGAGAATGCACTAAAGTGTCTTCTACTATTTATAGGTGAGGAACTTACGGATTACCTCGCATCGTGCTGGTATTAGAATATTTTTATTATAATTATCTTAGATAGGTATTGATATCTCGTGGTTTTGAAATTTGAAATTTAGCAACCAATGTTCGTAATCGATGGTGCACTTGAACGTGGTCAAAAAGTCACGCCCCAGAATACCATCAGTTAGAATTGGAAAGTCTAGATCAACTATTTGGAAATTGTGGTTAATCACCAATCCGTTATCAAAATGCAGAGAAGTGTTGGTTTCTGCCAAAGTTTCTTTAACACCGTGTGTTATTCCGGTGATGCGATAGTGTTTGCTTCTATTTACTGTATGATGAGGAGTATTTTGGTTCCCTCAATAACTGATATGTCGGCTCCACTGTCAACTATGAATGAACAGGTTGAATTGGTCATACCGACATACATGTTTGTTACGAACGCAACATTGCAACATTATAATCCAACAAAATTCTCACATTCGGTCATTGCTCTCGCAAAGCAAAAGAAAAATAACCTGATAGAAAAGAACGGTAGCCCAGAAGGAGGCACCAAAATAATATAGCTGCACAGCAGGGCCCGACCCGAAACATGAAATAAACGGATTATTGATGCAGCCCGCACACTCAAACGGCATAAAGTGCCGATAGACACTCGCACTTCCTAGACTTGCACCGTTCAAACGACCTTGCTCTAGCTCAAACCGATGCGCATCCTAAGAAAGAACACATATTTTTTTCTTCGTCTCTATGCACCATAAGCGGGAACCTACAAGCAGCGGTAAGCGTAAACATTACGCTTAGAACAATACCCTGATGAAAAGGGGGAAAATAAGCTGCGCATAGGAAACCAGATAGAAATAACTCGGTGCACGGCGATTTAGTCGTGCGTATGAAAGGTCCCTTTAAATGAAGCGTTTTATTACGCCAAGAATACGTATGGAGAATAAGTAAGAAGGAAGCCGATAGTTAGGCGAGATTGCGTGAGCATAGAACGAATAGAGGGATGGGGAATCGATTGTCTCGAAGGAGACATCGCTATGTCATGCTTCTCCCTAATCGAATAGAGTAATAAAGCGAGCTATCTTTACCGCGGTGCCGATAGAAGGAACGAAAAATGTAAATAGATGCCAGCTGAAGGCAAATAGACAAGTACGATTTGGATGATCCGTAGGTGAGAGTTAGAACAAGTGAGGCGATAGACACTATCGCTAGGCTTGCTTTTAAAGAAAGGCAAGAGTAAGTTTTGAGGAAATGCGAGGGATTTTTATTACCAGAAAAGCCAAAAGAATACTGGAAAATTTAATTACTTTTCTGTACTAGAACAAAGGACCGGGAGAGAGAGAGAAATAGATTAAGTCAAATGCAACAAAATAAATTTACAATTTCCTGAAGAGGAAGCATAGCGTACATATGCGTTGGGCTTGATGCCCGAAATTCTAGATTTAGGGACCACTATATAAGGTCCACCATTCACTTGAACAAAACAGTTTGTAGTGAAGATCCAACCGAGTAACATCAGTTATCCGAAACCAAACTCACCCCAGAGCCTCTACTCTGAGACAATCACTCGAGAAATTAGGTTTCACTCCAGAACCGTCGAACCTCCCCTGCTTTAGTCGGGAAAGTAGCGCCTGGACATTCCTAATAATTGAACTGTTTCAGAGTTGTGCTCAACTAGCACTTCGTTCTTAATCCTGGCAAAGTTTCACTACGGAGTCGACGTACTACCCCTCCTTAGTCGGGTAAGTAGCGCCCGGACATTCATTGCCAAGGCACGAGAACTTAGAGCTTAGGCTATTCGAGACGAAGGCCATGGAGGATCGAGTGAAACGAGACGAACCCACAAAATATTAACGTTCCCAGAGTGTATCTTCGCGTAAGGCCAAAACACACTCTCGCGTCGGGAACAATGTTAATAAAGTTTGCTGCATATAAATTTATTGCATATATTGTGCCTGGTTTGGGTTCCATGGGCCACATGCATTGCCTACAAAAACATTGCCGTTTGTCACCGCGTTGGGTTGCGCTGGTGGGTTCTGTGTGTGAGACGATTGTGCTGGTGGATAGCGATTGCCTTGTGCTTCGTTTGCTTCTTCCACGCTTGCTGTATACATTTGGCGGGAGTTATTTTGTCCTCCTCTACCACGCGAGTTGTTTTGGTAATAACCGTTGTGGTTTCTGTTTGATTGGTAATTCCGGTTATTTCTGTTAAAATTTCTGTTATGTCTGTAAGAGTTCCTATTATCCCTATTTTGATATTGTTGATTTACGACCTCTGGAATCGTAATTCGAAAAATTTCCACGATTCCGGTATGGTTGTCTAGAATTATTGTGATAAGTCAGGAGTTGAGCTGTATCACTAGTAGAGGATGCGTTTTCTACTACCTTCTGAATAGCCTGTTTCACATAGCTGAAAGTTCCAGCTTTCAGGATAATTTTTGTTTCGTTCTTTGCTACCCCAGACGTGAGTGCCTCCACGCCTGCTCTAGTTGCCATACTTTTAGCAACGTTATCGGGTTCTCCGTTCTCCAGGTAAGTTGCTCGTAGCTGATTACAAAGAGAGTCGATAGTGCTACAGAAGTTGTCTGTATTACCCTTTTGTTTTGCCGCTTTTAACTTAGCCATCAAATTTTCGGGTGTTACTGTTTCAGAGCGCCTGCATTTTACGTTGTCTATCAGTGCTTCAATTGTGGAAATTCATTCGGCAGACCTAATCGTGCCTTGTCTGTTAGCCTAGTCCTCAAAAATTTGATTGCCAGTGGCACATGATCAGCTTTGGTAAGTTCTTTCAATAAATTTGCCGAGTCGGCAAATGCGCTTAGATTATCATGCGAGCCATCGTAAGTATTTACGATTGCTGTCGCAGTCTTGATGTCGAACGCCATTCTGTAAGGTTCAATCCAGCGTTTACAAAGTATAGCACTTCTAGCAATAGATTTGAGCGTGATTTAGTGAGAATTTCTGTAGTTTCTAAAATTTTCAAACTAGTTTCAACCATTAATTTCAGAGCTTCATATGTTTCAATTTCAACCTTCCAGTCCAGCATATTTAATCTATGTTTAAAGGAGTTTAATATTGCCTTATACTCGTTTTTCTATCATTTAGCAATTCTGTTTTCTCTGAAATGCCCTGGAGGGTCCTAGCTATGTTTTTACTTTTAACGAGATTGCTATGTTCCCGTTTGATGGCCTCCTCAATTTTCTCGGAGCCTATTAATTGATTCTCACTAAGGTTAATCAAGTAAAGTTTATTTTTAGCAATAATTAAAATCTACATTTATATGTGTTTATTCACTAAATTAAGTAATTATTTTTCTAACATACTATGGTGTATTTTTGTTGTTGTTTCTGTGCACTCCTGTTGGTGCTGATCCCTCGCAGGTTCCTTCTATAGGAATGGCCTCACCGCTGTTCAATGATGACGTTGTTCTTGGCTGATTCCTTCCGTAGGAATATCCTCTTTTTTGCTTATAATGATTGTTGTTGGAAAGTGTCCCTCGCTGATTCCTTTCGCAGGAATATCCTTTATGATTCCCGTTGCTGTTGTCAGAGGTTGTCTCTCGCCGATTCGAAATACGCTCCTGTATGCCGAGCGCGCTTTTTCTCTCACTGCTGGTCCTTTTGTACGCGTATGTTGTTAAGACGGATTTCCTGTTGTACCCTGCTTTGTACGCCTCGTTTGTTGTATTTGTTGAAAAGCCGGAGTAGTAAGTACGCAATCAGCATAACTACTAGTGTAATCGAAAAACCAACCATAATTTTCAATTCTGTTGATGCGAGTTCGTACTTGTTGACTATGTGGTTGTCAGGCGTGAACCAACCCATTTCTATGTTCGTGTAGCACTCGAGGATTTGTATCAATTCGTTTTTTCACTCTGGATTTTGAATCAGTTCGCGGTAATCACTTTGAATCAGTTCGCTTTAACCACTTTGAATCAGTTCGCGTTAACCACTTTTGGATTTTTTCTGCAATTTTTTATAGTACACTTTTTTCACTATGACGCACAGTGCTCTAACTACAGGTTAATAGTCACGTCGGCATTTTCTATCCTTCGTGGATAGTCTTTTGGAGAAGGTTTCTCAGCTCACACGAAGTGATGCGTCTCGTGTCTCAAACTATAATCATGTCTTTATTATTGTTCCAAAAGCTTAAGTAGTAAGTTACAAGTACCTGGCTGACCCAAGCCGAGAAGGCGTCGCTTGTTTTAAAAACATCTGGCAAAAGCAAAACATCAATTGCTTGGCGATGGGCGTTGCATTCGCACAGCGCTTGAGAAGGTCACGAGTAAAGAACATGGGAAATGAGTTTCGTTGCTGGTAATGCATAATTTATTGCTCAGCCAAGAAGGTTATGTAAAAGAGATATTATTGTTAGGGTTCTTAGGGGTGTCATTGAAAGAGTGTATTATTGTTAGCGCCTTTCTTCAATGAAAGCCGGAAAGGTTTAACTGCTGCCTGAAAAGTCGCAGTCTCAAGTTCATTGCAAGTTCTAAGAATTTGGATTATGCAAATAGCTAATATGCTACACACGCTACCTAGAGGAGCAGTTGAGTGTGGAAAGCCACGGTTGGGTATAATCGTGTTAACCTACCGTTGGGTACAAACAACTAACTTCTGGGTAAAATTCTACCCAAAAGTAAGTAATTTGTACTCAACGGTAGTTAAACATAACTAAACCCAACGTTGGCCTCCCACACTTAACTGCTCCGCTGGATACTTTTTTCTAAGCGGGTCTTACGGGTCATATTATCTTTATGACTATGTTGTAGTCAGCATAAATCAATGGAGACACATGATAGTTAAGTCGCATATGAGTAAAGACTGGACTCGGAAAAAATGAGACACATAAAAATGATCACCAAAAATTCATTTTTAATCGGATACTTCTCAAATTTTCAGGAATTGTATAACTTTGTATCAGCTATGTTTTGGCATAACTTATTTATAGAATTTCCTCCCCCAAGCTGAATGCTCGTATATTTCTCTTAACACTGCTCATGAGATCTTGGGCGAGGCTTTGTCCATCTTCCTTACACAATTTCTCCCAGTTTTTCTTCAAAGCTTCATCGTTTTTGAATGTTTTTCCGCTTTTCTTCAACTTCTTCTTCATTATCGCCCAAACCTTTTCGATCGGACGAAGTTCTGGTGTATTTGGCGGGTTCGCCTCCCTCGGGACCACATTAACGCCCTTCGCTTCTATATAAAATATAATCTGAAAGTTCAATTGAACAAGTCAGAATTTTTATGTAAAAAAGTGGCTTTCTTAGGTCCCTAGTTACATCAGTGGGAGTAAAACCAAACCCCGATAAAGTAATCGCAATAAAAAAATGGCCAATTCCTAAGACGGAAACGAATTAAGAGGTTTCCTTGGAACTTTGGGATATTATCGTCGTTTTATACAAGATTTCGCTAGAACTGTGAAACCCCTAACTAAACCTTTAAGAAAGGGAGAGAAAATTGAACACACGGAAGAGTTTGTTAAAACGTTCAATAAATGTAAAATTCTTTTGACTAGTAGTCACGTGTTGCAATATCCGAACTTCTCAAAGCCGTTTATTCAGACAACCGATGCTAGTAAATGTCGTAACGGTTCGTAGCCATTTTTTTCACCTTCAAATGTTGACGGAGTTGCTATGCGTGCGATCGTGCCAACAATAGCCAACAGAATGAGTTTCCTATTCGGCCCCACGAGCGTGAACCTTCATCTATGATTGGAGACGAAGTCACTTTCTCATCCCAGTTCGGTTTTTTTCTCTCTTTATGGATCCAATGTACCGATGCGATAGGCAAGTCTCAATAAACCGAACGTTTTCTCCCATATCCCCGATCGTACGTTCATTGTCTGCCAACAACCACACGAACATTCCAAAAAGTTCCACACTAGCGGGTTTTCCACTCGCACCTTTTCATTCGTATTTGGCTCGGCTCTATTACGATAACCGAGCTGGACTATCTTCAAACTTGCCGTCTCTCACGGCTGCCGAACTTTGGCTGTCTTGCTCTCGCAACCTCAAGTATTTCGAAAAGCTCAACCCATACGCGTGCCTCTGTTACGTATACATACGCACCTAGTCCACAGATTTTACCGGTAACGGAAAAGCACCCTGAAAAATGATCTGGTTGATTTCATCTCATTCATTCAATTTCAAACATACATCTTTTACAGTTTATTTTTATTTATTCAACTTTAAACTTATATCTACTACAATATTCCCGTCCTCTACTCTTTCCATTTTTTTTTGCATGTTAACATATTCCTTTATTGACATTTAAATGTACCTTATTTTGAAACTTAGAGTGTTACCCATTACAAAAAGTGAACACGCATTTACTGATAAAGGTGATAAATGAAACTGTCATTAAATCTGACCGGTCTTCTCATATTGGTTCGCTGGCGTAGTAAGACCTTACTGGTAGGTTGACTATCACACATTGAAGTAATTTTTGTCACGTTCTCGGGAATCACAACCATTCCGCTGTTATCAGTTTGTTGATCGCTTTCGTTTTGTCTTGCTTCATTACTCGAAACGTTCAGGCCATTTGCAGGTGGGGCTAGTTTCACATCCTGCACGTTTCTGGCATACTGCACCCCATTACCGCTCATCATAACTACTTTCGCCCCAGTTCGTGCTACTACAGTGAATCGTTCTAACGGAAACGTTGGATCACTTTTACATTTCTTTTGCTGGCTTACCAACACAACATCGCCTGCCTTGATACTGGACTCCTTAGCTCCGCGTACCTTATCTGCGTAATGTTTGCTATACAGTTTTGCTTCTGCGTCAACCTCGCGTACATTTTCCCGATCCAACTGTTTGGATTGATACTCGCCCCACAGAGTGGGGAATTGACCACGGAACTTAAATCCAACCAGAAGCTCAAATGGCGTAACTTTGAGCCTCGCATGGGGAATTAAGGTATTGTGATTATGCACAAATGTTTCCAAACTCCTACGCCAATTAGAGCCATCTATTGTGGAAGCTACTACTGCTTTTATAATAGACTGATTATGACGTTCAACAAGCCCATTCGATTGCGGACATAACGGAATCGACTTTTGAACTTTTACTCCCTTAGTTTCCCAAAATGAACAAAATGTGGAACTGTTAAACGGTGGACCGTTATCACTCTGCAAAATACGGGGGCATCCACAAAGCTTGAAGATTTCACAGAGTGCCGCGTTAGTGGCTTCTGCTGATTTGCGCTTCATCTCTACGACTGAGAGGTAACGAGAGTAAGTGTCTACCACCGTTAAAAAATCTCCAGAACCGTAGCCAGGAATGCACAGAAAATCCATTTGAATTACCTCCCAGGGGCCATCAGGAAGTTCACGTGATGAAATCGGTAACGGAGGGTTTTTTCTTGACAACATACAACAAGTTTGACAATCTTTTACAAACCTTTCAGTCTCTGAGGCCATGCGAGGCCACCAGAAATACTCGCGCATGATTCTTTTCATGGCGACTTCTCCTGCATGCCCACCATGAGCTGATTCCATAGCTTTCCTTCGCAAGGAGTTAGGAAGAACGAGCTTATCATCCCTACAAACCAATGCACCGAGGTAGTGCAGATTTTTTTTCTGTGCCTCATATTTTCTCAATTCCCGAGGCCAAGCGCCAGCTTCTTAGAGCCTCCCCTTACCTGAACCAATTCATTATCTGTTTCCGTCGCTGCTTCGATTTCCTCTCCCCCCCCCCCCCCCCCCCCCCCCCCCCCCCCCCCCCCCCCCCCCCCCCCCCCCCCAGGGTAATATCCATGTTACCAATATCCAAAGCAAACAACACGTGGTTTTCGCAGCTGTCTTCAAATGGTTCCGCCTCCTGGGATATCCGGAATAGCCTTGATAATGCATCCGCCACGTTATGCTCACCTGGCACTCGCTCGATAGTAAATTCAAAAGGTTGGAGCCGTAGTGCCCATGCTCTGCTCGAGAAATCGCTCGCTTACCGATACGATGTTTTCCCCCGAAAATAAATTGGTTTGCTTCGGCATCTGTCCTAATTACAAACTTTTTGCCAAACAAATAATACCTAAAGCGCTCGACACCCCATACCACCGCAAGTGCTTCTCGGTGTGTTTGAGGATATCTCTGTTCCGTTACCGTGAGAGCTTTTGAAGCACACGCAATGATCTCGGAATTTCCTCGTCATTGAATTGCACTAAGACGGCTCCGAGACCGACAGCTGACGCATCAACGAATATCTCAGTCCTATCTTTCGTGTTGAAGTATCCCAGTGTTCTTATATTTTTTAGAGATTCGTGCTTAAATGCTTGGAACTCTTCTTCTTCATCCTAGGACCAGTAGAAACATTCAGCTATCCGCCAAAGCTCGCAGTTTTTCTGTACGTGTTGCTCTGTGTGGTGGCAAACTTGTCGACGAATGTCACCAAACCAAGAAAGCTTTGTACCTCAGCAATATTTTCAGGTGTTCTAAACTCTTCGATAGCCCGCATTTTTTCCTCCTCGATCTGCCACTCCTTTTGGGTGATCTTGAAGCCAATGAACTTCACAGATTGACATTTAAAAACGGATTTGGATTCGTTGATATTCACATTATAGTTCTCGGAGACGGGACATTACCTCTTCCAGATTCTCGTCGTGCTCTTCCGGAGTTCTTCCATGACGAGTATATCGTCCAGATAATTCTTGACACCTCGACAGCCTCCCAGAATTTTTCGTTGTAACACTTCTTGAAATATGTCCGGTGCATTACATAGACCAAAAGGTAACCTTATGCACAGAACATGCCAAACTCGGTGCAGAAGTTTGTCAAATGGCGGCTACCTTCGTCGAGCTCGATGTTGAAAATACGCATTTGTCAAGTCTATGGTTGAGAACCACTGTGCTCCATTTAGTTCAGCCAGAATTTTTTCCAGAGTTGGCATTGCGAATGGAGTTCTTTGGATATAACTGTTCGGGCCTCTAAGATCGATCACTAGCCTTATGTCTTCTTTTCCTTTAGGTATTGCAAGCATTGATGAACAAAACGAGTTGTCCATGTTGTCCGTTACATATTCAATAATACCTGCTGCGAGCAGCTGTTGTATCCGTTTTTCAACAATCGGTTTCACTGCAATCGGAATATTCATGAATACGTTACGACATGGTGGTCTAGACAGATCGTAACATATTTTTACTGGAGGCATATTAAACCTAGGAAAGATTCCATTTTCTACCACCGAAGCAATTTCATTAACATCATTCTATGAGCTAGAATTTCCCAACTTTACCGGAACCTGTAGTCCTAGCAATAAGACGCTGTAACGCGTTGCCGTCGCTCGCCCTAGTAGTGACCGCTTTTCCTTGACTACGTAGAATTTTTCAAGTAAAGTTGGTCTGTCGTCGGATATGTACATAAATGCCTCGAAGGTTGATAACACAGGTATTTCACCCATAGTTGCATATGCCTTTAGAGGACGGTCAGTACTATCTTTAATATTATATAGTCCATTTCTATACCTAAAGTCACCGCATAATATCGTAAAACGCTGTTCCGTTATGGTATTTACGTGAGCTCCCGAATCAATGAGGAATTCACAGTCCAATCCAGCAACCAATACCTTTATAATCCCATCATTTGCTGTTACGTTTGACGATTTTAGTGTCGCGACATACAGCTGTAAAAAAACAGGCTCATTATGTTCAAGAATGAAACAAAAACGGATTTTGTTAATAGTATTCTGGGAAAAAACTCAAAGTTATTTGTTCAACTCTTGGTTTATTTATGTTATTAATCAAATTTTGTCTCGAATGTCAAACAACATTAAGTTTTCCAATGTAAATCATGAAGTTAACTGAACATAAATTAATTTCTATTGTCAATACCTACATTTTGATCGTTAATTTCTTCTTCTTTATTTTCTACCATGTCCACATCAATCGAAGCTATCTTGCCAGCTTTGACATCCATGTTCTCTTCCATCGACCGATTATTTAGCTCTGTCTTCATTGGTGGGCGACAAGCTCGCTGAATGTGTCCTCTGCGACCGCATTTCAAACAAACTTTATCAATGGCGAAACAGGAATCCGCTTTGTGGTACACGCTATTACATCTGTAACAACGGTATGGCCCAGCTCCATTGTCGATTCCAAATCTTTTCTGACCCGGTGCTCGATGAGGATCGAATCTGGACTGGCTTGGATATGGATGCCCGAACCTTCCCCGCACACCTGGACGATGAACAAAATCTCGGCGTGATGAACCCGCTTTCGGAAAACCAGCACTAACTGCCGCCACGGTTACTTGATCCGATTTTCCATGTTGCAAATGATAGTATGCCTCATTCATCGATACCGCTTCAATTTCCCGAACCGCATCAACCAGTTCTGTAAATGATCCTTGACGATTGAGCATTTTGAGCGCTGCAACCCGCACGTCCTTGTTCCTTGCATGTGTTGCAACTGCACTCACAATTTCCTCGAATTCCTTGCCCTCCTTGAAGTCGCATAATCGAGCAATGGCACCTGCTCGCATGATAAATGCCAAGTCTTGCTCATCCGGACCCTGAACCATCAATGCAAGCTTTCGACGCTGCAGCATAACATCCGAAGCGGACCCAAAATACAACTTCAGTCTGAATAACGCGTTGGAATACGGAAATTCTCTTTCATCAGGGCATTCAGGAGTCGATTTTGTATTTTTGAATATATCCAAGATCATTGGTCCGGCTTTCACCTTAAACAAAACGAATTTGGTTGTCTCATCCTTAATCGCAGCCAATTTTAGTGTATCTGTCAGAAGATCGATCCAAGATTCGTAATCACGGCGTCCAATTGGCTCGCCAGCTACGGATGGTTTGCATTCCGGCACGTTAATGGAGGAAATCGACATTTGATTTACTGAAGTCATGAACCGTGACATTTCAATTTTGGACTCGTTTCGGTGATGCTGCGTGCTGGAAGGTCCAGCATTTCCTGAGAACACTGAACTGTCCACACTTTCACTCATAGTGGGGCTGCCAAACTCGCTTGTAGCGCTTCAATTGTTTCATTCGCCTTCTCTAGCTCGCTTACTCAGCGCAACTCTGGCGGACTCTTTCTTCTGCCAATTCCTTCATTATCGTGTCCAATTTAGAGTTTATCTTTTTCATTTTCCTGTAACAAATCATAAAAAGGGCGTAATTATACCTGCTGATTTTGAGTTTAACAAAACATATACTATTGCATCCAGATTTTTTATTTTTGTCAATGTTTTACTTATTATTATTATTATTATTATTATTTTAGTTCCTGTTTCTCACTTTACTTCTTTTTTGGTTCCTATTCCTTACAGGACTGGGAGTCCACTTGTTTTATTAACTTTTAAGACATTTTCATGCTTGTCTTTTTTATTTTAACATCTTAGAATTTAGATGCTCAAGGTTTCATGTGGAGTCCTTTCACCTCGATCATTCTTAGGAGTCCTCTCGCTCCATTTTTTTCTCTTACCTAGAGTCCAAATGCTCTAGGTTCCACGTGGAGTCTATCGCTCCCCTTTTTTTTTTTTTTTTTTTTTTCTATATGTATATACCTAGAGGTCCAAATGCTCAAGGTTCCATGTAGTCATAGCATCTCAAGAAGTCCTTTCGCTTCACTTTTATCCAGAGTCCAATCACTCCATCATACTTCTCTTTATTCTTTCAGCTCATCCATAAACAGCCTGCCTGCTCCACAAACTTGAAGTAAATCGCCATATAAAAACTAGAAATCCCAGCTCACCATCGCAATTACCCAGCATCACTTTTATAAATGTTAATTAATTTAAAGTCAAATTCAATTTAATTTACTACCGTTTCGTCTCATTTCACTAAATTCATACACGTGGTTCTAAATACCAGAAATGAACACATGCCGCCATTTTATAGTTTAATTCACTTTTTACAACAAAACGGTGGAAGATCTTTCTTTATTAATTCTTCCATATTATTTTCCTCTCACCTAATATCACTGGTATTAGATAATACCGGATCTTACCACTACAGGATTGCTAGAATACTTACCGGACGGGAGCGTCCACTGCGCCATTGTCGTAACGGTTCGTAGCCATTTTTTTCCACCTTCAAATGTTGACGGAGTTGCTATGCGTGCGATCGTGCCAACAATAGCCAACAGAATGAGTTTCCTATTCGGCCCCACGAGCGTGAACCTTCATCGACGATTGGAGACGAAGTCACTTTCTCATCCCAGTTCGGTTTTTTTCTCTCTTTATGGATCCAATGTACCGATGCGATAGGCAAGTCTCAATAAACCGAACGTTTTCTCCCATATCCCCGATCGTACGTTCATTGTCTGCCAACAACCACACGAACATTCCAAAAAGTTCCACACTAGCGGGTTTTCCACTCGCACCTTTTCATTCGTATTTGGCTCGGCTCTATTACGGATAAATCGAGCTGGACTATCTTCAAACTTGCCGTCTCTCACGGCTGCCGAACTTTGGCTGTCTTGCTCTCGCAACCTCAAGTATTTCGAAAAGCTCAACCCATACTATTATTGATCGCGTGCCTCTGTTACGTATACATACGCACCTAGTCCACAGATTTTACCAGTAACGGAAAAGCACCCTGAAAAATGATCTGGTTGATTTCATCTCATTCATTCAATTTCAAACATACATCTTTTACAGTTTATTTTTATTTATTCAACTTTAAACTTATATCTACTACAACAAATATTTTAGACCCTATTTGTATGCCAAGAAATTTACGCTTTTTACTGATCATAAGCCTTTGACGTATATGTTCAGTTTTAAGGACCCCAACGACAAAATGCTAAGATGGAGACTTCGACTCCAAGAATTTGAATATGATTTAAAATATCGTCCCGGTAAGCAAAACATTGTTGCCGACGGAGTATCGAGAATGATAAACGAGAAAAAGAATTGAATGTTAATAATTCAGCGACTGAATCCAACCACCCCACAATTACTACAAAAGAAAGAAATACAAATGAAACAGATTCATCAGATGTTGAAACTTGTCACTCCACGGACTCAGACGCGAGTGGACTCATTCAAATAATAGAAAGAATTACCCATTAACTTTTTCAGTATCAGATCATTTTAAAAAGGGCGTATCAGATACTACTGAATACGAAGAAATATTCCCAAAAGTTCACAGAAGGACTATACACGCACAGACGTCTCGGTTGCGCGGGTTAATCAATATTTTAAGGGAATTCCAGTAGTCCTAGAATTATTTATTTGCATCATGTGCTTGATGAATCACTCATGAATACTTTGCAAATCGTTTATTCAAATTACTTCAGTAGATGTAAATCATTCAAAGTGAGAATTAGTCCAAAAATTCTCATAGATTTGCGTACCCCTGAAGAACAGAACGAAATAATTTCCCCAACCCACGATGAGCCCATCGAGGTGCTCAAGAAAATCAAGCCCAAAAAATTAAACAGTATTATATTCCAGGCATGAAGCGCCAAATACAACGATTCGTCAACCTTTGCGAAACGTGTTTGGAAAATACTAATATGAAAGACACCGGTATAAAATTACTTTTCATAGGCAAGAAATCCCCAACCAAACCATTCAACACAAATCTTATTATAAAAACACCTTTCAGGACGACGCAAGACGACGAAGACCGTTGTACTGATGGTATTCATCATAACAACAATAACTACTTCGACAATAACGATAGGACACAGACAAATCCAACTATTCGACCTTACAAATAATCCAGGACTGATATCACTGCAACTCGGACTTGGACGCATTAAAATTGGACCACACAAAATATATCATGTAATAGATACCGCCCATCTTGAACCAACAATTTACAGACTTAGGTTAATTATTAATGAATAACACATTTTTAAATTCTGTCATGCTCATGAACAAGTAATAAGATTCAATAGAAACTTCATGTAAACTCAGTTCACCCATTGTTAAGCATAAAAGAGGAATTTTCAACGGCATTGGAAGCATGATCAAAATAATAAGTGGAAATTTGGACAATAACGATCTTGTTAAAATTAACACTCAGTTAGAAAACCTAATTGCAAAGAATAATGATTTAGTAACGGAGAATAACAAACAAATAAATAGACTCTTAAGTTCAGGATAGACTAAATAGAATTGTGAAAAATTTAAATGAACAACAAAATGTAATTAGAAACAAATTCAGGCAGAACACTTTAAATGGTAAAAATATTACAGATGAGATAAAAATTAGAAACGAAATATTCAATTTAAACCTCAATATAGACCTCCTAGCGAACCACGTAAATAATATTTTCGAAGCTATACAAATGTCAAAACTTAAAATTATATCCAAAGATATCTTATCCACTGAAGAGCTAAATGAAGCTACCAAAATATTAGGAAATGAAAATGTAACTGATAGAACCATGGAATATCTTGATGTCATTTTAATTCATAAGCAATCCAAAATTATATTAATTTTGCTTATACCGGAGAATGTTCCAGAATATCCAGGCATCTGAACAGTCATATCATCAACAGCAGCAGCAGCAGCAGCAACAGCAAGAGCAACAGCAACAGCAACAGCAAAAACAGCAACAGCAACAACAACAACAACAACAACAACAACAACAACAACAACAACAACAACAACAACTACAACAACAACAACAGCTCATACAGACCACTACGAGTGACGTCATCGCTGACCTGTTTGCTGAACGTCGAGCCAAATTGTCTAAACTACGTGCCGAAGCTTCACCAAAAAATGACCCTCCTGTCTCTGGATGGCGTACTTTAGGGAATAAACGGTGCTGGAGGAAGGACTGGTCAGGATACGACATGAAGCTTAACAATCGGCAGCTTCAAGAAAAAGCTGCTGATAAGGCCAGAGAAAGGATGAAAAGAAGAAAACGACAACTCAAAAGAAGAAAACAACAACTCTTCCCCATCATCAGTCATCAACCCGTAGAAAATGCTCAAAACAACATTCTACAAGAAGCCAATCGAACTTTGGGTACAGACAAAGAGCTACTGGCCTCAGCTAAAGCTCAATTTGCCAGTCCACCTTCTACCACCGACCACCCAATTGCAGCACTCTCGGCTTCAAAGTTTAGCTTCATACAGGGTGAAACAATAAACCCATACCAACGAGAAAAGCAGAGCCAGCATTCACCAAATATCGTGCAAATAGTGGCTGAAAGTACTGCACTACTACTGCCTTCTAACAACCAACAACAGCAACAACAACAACAACCACAGCCAGCAACAGCAACACCAACAACCACAGCCAGCAAACCAACGACAGCAACAACAACAACCACAGCCAGCGAACCAACAACATCCAGCAAATCAGCAACAACAGCAACAACAAAATCAAGATATCGAACTGCAGCAAAGCCAAAACATGCTGCCACCAATTAGGAACACAGACAGGCAATTTGAACTTGACCTGATGCGGCCACCTATTGTACGCCATACTGAACAATCGGCGGAAGGGGACGGACGTTGTTTGCGGGCCAGACTACGCGACCCAAGAATAATGAAAATCGTCCGCCTATACCTTGCCTATATGAAGGACCAGCCTGCTACAGTCTGCGTAGAAGGAATGACGTCAACAAGCATCAAAATACTGCTTGCATCCGAAGGCCTTCCAACGGACCCAGACCATCTGCAACGCATCTTCGCAGAAGTTCATCAGGAGTATGGAATGAATGCAACTGAAGCAGCAGCCGATCTGGAAACTTATCAGCGATTCCTGTCCAGCGAACGGACGCAGTGCCTGCAGCAACTGCGCGAGAGCACAACCAAATTTCACTCTTCTTCACATTTTCGGAAGTAATGACGACTTCTTTGGAAGCAGATATGAATGAAGAGGTATATAGTGATAATAATAATATTTTGTCAACCGACACACTTTCAACAATTTCTTCATGTTAACAGAATGCGACTGAAATTCTGATTTACTGTCAAAATTTTAATCGCATGAAAAGCCCAGCTAAAATGAAGGAAATTTATAATAATTTATTAAGTTCGTCCTTTTCGGTTATTCTGGCAACTGAAACTAGCTGGGACGAAAGCGTGCGTATTGAAGAAATATTTGGAAGTGTGTATAATGTATTTAGCAACGATAGGAACCTTCATGAGTCTGAGAAGAAATCAGGTGGTGGAGTCCTCATAGCTGTTTCTGCCAATTTTAATTCAGAAATTATTACAACTACAAAATTTAATGAATTTGAGCATGTATGGGTGAAATCTTTCATAGCAGGTGAAACACACGTGTTAGCCTGTGTGTATTTTCCACCACTTAATGCTAATAAAATAACATATGAAAAAAAATTCAAATGCGCAGAAAAAATATTATCTGATCTCCCTCCTGAAGTAAAAGTTAACATCTATGGGGACTTTAATCAAAACAACGCCGACTTCATTTTAGACTCTGAAAATGCAAACATCCTTCTCCCAGTCGTTGGAGATAATATCACTTCACATTTCATGTTTGATGAAATTGCTAAATTAGGTCTGAATCAAATTAACCATGTAAAAAACCAAGGAAATTGCTATCTAGACCTCCTTTTAACGAATATTCATGAAGATTTCTGTGAGACCGAATCATTGAACCCATTATGGAAAAACGAAAAGTTTCACACAGCAATTGAATATTCCCTATTCATACATGAATATCAAAGACCCAACGACTACGAATATGAAGAAGTTTTTGAATACAAGCTCGCGAACTATGAGAATATAAAAAACAAATTCAACTGGCAACAAATTTTTAGGGACGAGGGAAATGTCGAATCATCTGTTGGCGTCTTCTACGAAATCCTATCCAACATCATCTCACAAGAGATTCCATTAAAGAAAAAACGACGTTACGGAAACACTAAACATCCAGTCGGGTTTAACAGAGAAATCAAAAGTATAAAGAATCGCAAACAAAAAGCCCACAAAACTTACAAAAAACACAAAAGCAGTGAACATTTAGCAACTTACTTGGAAATATGCGATCAATTGTACTTGGCAATCAGTAATGCATTTGAAGTATTTAATGCAAAAACTGAGCTTGAAATTAAGTCCTGTCCAAAGAACTTCTTTAATTACGTCAAAACAAAATTAAAATCAGACAATTTTCCATCAACAATGCATCTTGACGAACAGGTTGGCGATAACTCGGAAAAAATCTGCAAACTTTTTTTCAATTTTTTTTTCAAGAAATCTACACGACTTATTCGGAAGAAGATCGCGACCGCGATTACTTTGCATTTTATCCAGAATATCCAAGACATATTGGTGTCAACCAACTTCAGGTTCAGGATATTTTGCAGGGTTTAAAAAATTTAGACCCCTCAAAAGGCCCTGGAGCTGATGGAATTCCTCCAGTATTTATGAAGAATCTTGCGAAGGAATTTACATCTCCTTTGTTTTGGCTTTTCAATATGTCACTGGAATCAGGAATTTTCCCAACAATATGGAAAAGTTCATTCTTAGTGCCTATTTTCAAATCTGGCCGAAAATCTGACATACGTAATTATCGTGGAATCGCTATTATCTCTTGCATTCCCAAACTTTTCGAGGCAATTGTCAATAAAACATTATTTCTTCAAATCAAAAATCGAATAACAGACAAACAACACGGTTTTTTCAAAGGCCGCTCAACATCCACGAACTTACTAGAATTTGTAAATTATTCACTGAATGCAATGGATAATGGGAACCATGTTGAAGCTCTTTACACAGACTTTAGCAAGGCATTTGATCGTGTTGACATACCAATGTTACTTTGCAAACTGCAAAAAATTGGAATTGAGTCTGGACTCTTGAAGTGGCTTGAATCATATTTAACTAACCGGCAACAAATAATGAAATTTAATGAAAAGAAATCAAATCCCATTCAAGTTACCTCAGGAGTCCCCAAGGCTCCCATTTAGGACCACTTCTTTTTATTTTATACGTCAACGACATTTCCTTCGTCCTCAAAAATCTGAAAGTGCTAATTTATGCCGACGACATGAAGCTGTACTTGGAAATCAAAAATAAAGAAGACATCAATATATTCCAGTATGAAATTCATACATTCTACATCTGTTGTAAGAAAAGCTTATTGGAACTGAATGTAAAAAAATGCAATTTAATATCTTTTAGCAGAAAATTAATAACAACCAACATTGTAATTGCATTAGGAAATCAGAATGTAGAAAAGTGTGAAAAAGTGAGGGATTTAGGAATTATCTTAGACTCTAAACTTAATTTTATAGACCACTACAACACTATCATACACAAGGCAAATAGCATGTTAGGGTTTATTAAACGCTTCTGTTACAACTTTCAAGACCCGTACACTATTAAAACTCTATATATTGCCTATGTGAGGTCTATACTGGAATATTGCAGCATTGTGTGGTCTCCTCGTCCAGGTATACATGAAGAAAGAATAGAATCAGTACAAAAGCAATTTCTATTATATGCTCTTCGTAAGCTAGGCTGGGCCTCATATCATCTTCCATCATATGAAGCTCGCTGCATGTTGATTGACATCCAAACATTGAAAGAACGACGAGAATATGCGATGGATTCATTTGTAAACGATATCGTTTCGCAGCGTGTTGAATCAGCCGAACTACTTTCTAAATTAAATTTTTATGCACCAATTAGACGACTTCAAAATCGTAATTTATTTGCTCTAAACCATCATCGCACGGAATATGCTAAAAATGGACCAATAAATAGCATGATGGATTCCTATAATCAACACTGTGAAGCCATTGACTTTACAATGTCTCGGTTTAAATTGTATTTTATTGTATTGTATTTTTTTACAGTATTTTAAGTCCCTATAATTAAGGATACAAAACTAATTAATTTTTATATATATGTATAGTTAAGAAAAAAGCTAATTGTATATGTACTAGTCTACAAATGGTTGACGAAATAAATAAACTAAACTTTTGAATAGGACAGAGTATTATTTGTGACGAGCAACATCTCAAATACATGTCAGAAGACACTTGCTATTCAAAACTTTTACAAGGAAAATCAGGAAGTTGTGACCTTGTAGAAGATACAATAAAACGACAAGTCAAGCGACTTTCAAGTAACTACATAATCATCATAGGTGACGAGAACATTCCAATTACATCAAATTCTGGACTCTCGAACCGAAACATATCTGGAAACACACTAATATATTTTCGAAATTGTACTGTTACCGTCAATCATACATCATTCACCGACATTAAATATGTCTCGAAACCGCAACCAATAATAATCCCAGTAGATGGATTAGAAATAACCGGTAAATCAATCAGCACAAATTTCACTCTGCAGAAACTGAAGGAAATCAACTTACACAACCAGAAAACAACTACAATTTTTACATGAATAGCAGAAAACCTTAACTGTTGGAATATCATTAACAATTATTGCTATTGTCATCATTTTAATACTCTACCTATTGAAGGATCAATTTGCATACGGTCCGTTCTTCAGGAGGGAGCAGTTACAGAACGGATCCAACCAAAACCAAGTAACAAACACTTAGCCTCACCTACGATGGCTAACCGAATCAACAACATCAGCATTCCTTTACCCGTAACCAGAAACCAATAGTCAGCATCACCGACGACGACGACGACGACGACGACGACGACGATGCTGCGAGCCATCAGCACCACACGTACCCGCTACATAAAGAAAAGTCCATTTTATATACATATTCTAAATAAGAATACCCAGACTAATTGATGTAACCGAGTGATCGAGTGCAGTAGCTTTAGTAGTTTCTTTTTAAAAACCCATGTGCGAATGAATAGAAATCAACTTATTTATCTATCTATGTATATAAAAATATAAATACATATATATATCTATATATAGATATATATATATATATATATATATATATATATATATATATATATATATATATATATATATATATATATATATATATATATATATATATATATATATATATATATATATATATATATATATATATATATATATATATATATATATATATATATATATATATATATATATATATATATATATATATATATATATATATATATATATATATATATATATATACATATATATCTATTTATCTATATATATATATATATTATATATATATATATATATAAATATATATATATGTATATTTATATATATATATATATATATATATATATATATATATATATATATATATATATATATATATATATATATATATATATATATATATATATATATATATATATATATATATATATATATATATATATATATATATATATATATATATATATATATATATATATATATATATATATATATATATATATATATATATATATATATATATATATATATATATATATATATATATATATATATATATATATATATATATATATATATATATATATATATATATATATATATATATATATATATATATATATATATATATATATATATATATATATATATATATATATATATATATATATATATATATATATATATATATATATATATATATATATATATATATATATATATATATATATATATATATATATATATATATATATATATATATATATATATATATATATATATATATATATATATATATATATATATATATATATATATATATAAGTATATATATACAGCGATTCCATGGGAAAATAATAGACATGAAAAAAAAAGTTCTCCGATTTTGCCTAAAATCGCTTGGTATGTTCTTCATCGAAAATAATTACACCTGTATTTTTTTTATTTTCTTATTAAGGTGACCATATTCGATATAAGGTTACCAGAAAAATCTACATTTTTCGAAATTTTTCATTTCAAAAATATCATAATTTCTGAACCACAAAATCGATTTGCAACCTTTCTTTATGAATAGAAAGCTTATTACTTCTTGTTCTTATTGAAAATACAGATTAAAATAATTAATATACTCAAATTTACTAAAATGGTCAAAATATTCGTTTTTTATGATTTTTGAAATGTTGGACCTCAACGACTATTTACTTTTATATATTTTATAAAAATTCAAACATTTTGAAATAACATATCAAAAATTTAGAAATTTTTTCGAGCCGTTTTTGAGTTATTTTTTTTGAAAATTTCAAGTTTTTTGCCCATACACACATGGAATGAACGTTATTCTCCATTATTTCAATTAGCTCAAATTAAATCAAAAGTATGAAAATGTTATTCAGGAGTGTTTGTTTGGTCCTGTTTATTATAAAAATTTACAAATCGCAAAAGCTGGAAATAATTCAGTCGGAATAGTCTGGTTTTGTTATTGATGATATTATTTTTCAAAATTGACAAAGCAGTATGTCGTTTTTCAAAAAAGTTGGTTTCCAGCGATCCATACAATAGGTTACCTGCTTTGTTTATATGTTTTCAATATTTTTGATGCAGGTAATTCATTGTATTTTTTTGTTTGATTATGATTCATCTGTCTTCACTCTACCTAAAGGATACCCAAAGGGACTATTTAAAATGGTCTATAAGATAAAGCATATGTTAGTCAAGAGAATCAGTGAAATTGTCCAGTTGCCTTACTGAAGAAACGTTTAATACAATGAAGCACGAATGCTCAAATTGCCATGTTTGGAGTAATAGTTACAGGAAACTTACTCCTAAACTATATGGTTATGCAGCGGAAAGGAGAATAAAGTTGGATAAAAGCTGTTCCTACATTTGTAATACCTGCTATTGCAGACTTTATCGCTTTATCAAGAAAGAAAACGAGCCAGCAACTCCATGTGCAGTTAATGTGAAAATCAAGAACTCATCGTTTCTGAACCATCGGGCGGAAGTATCGGAAGCTGGAGGAAGGAAACACGTCGACCCTGTGCTCGCGAAAAAGTCCGTACTTTGCGGGTGAAATCGCATTCGAAAGCGCCTGAAAAGTGTTTTCCAGGCTAGCAGAAATCGCGTACGGTGTGGAAGTGATATTTTCCGTCGGTGAAAAGTTTGAAAAGTTTGGAAAAGTGGTGAAAACATATTTTTTTGCTTGGTTCTCAGCCTCCATTGGCAGTGAAGAGGAGTTTTCTTGCTGAAATTTTTTTTCGCTCAACCTCTCCCTCTCGCGCTGAAATCTCTCTCTGTCTGTCGCTTGCGTTCGCACTTTTTGGGAGAAGCGCAGTGGTGTTGGTGTGAGTTTGGTGGATTGGATTTTTTTTTATTCACCCACCCCATGCGATTCATCAAAACGTAAAGATAGAGAGTTACGTGGTTGTGTGTGTTGGCAGTAGTTTGCATCGCATCAGCGGCAACAACAACAACAACGGTATCATTTGGCACGACGTCTGCGGCAGTAGCACCTCGTCGCGCGCCGCGTTGTCCTGCGTCGCGGATTACTAGTGTGCGTGTGCAATTGGTTCCGGTGAGCTGAAGTTAGAAGAGTGTTGCGTGTCGCGGGATTCAAAAAACTGCATACAATCAATTGCGCTGCTGTGTGTTGGTGATTTTTCCTCTAGCGAGCTCAGGTCCTAAGTGTCGTCGTTCGCGGGTATTGTGGGGGAAGATAGTGTGTATTGTTTAGCAACCGTGTAAAGTTAGAGGTCATAAGTGAGTTTATTTTTCTTATTGAGTCTATTTCCTGCAACCAAGTGCCAATATCTAGAACTAGATTTTAGAGGAAAATACCACAACTGTGCCAAAGTGAATTTTGATTCGGTGTGCAGGCTTAGTACGTTTAAAAAATTTTTTCACCGAAGTTTCCCCCCCCCCCCCCTTTAACCACAAAAATTTTTTCTCCCATTTTTAAAAATTTTTTCCCTTGCGCTGAACTGGCCGGCTTGACGTGCCGCAAGGGCTCAGTAGGGATCAAGACCCGAAGCTAAGAGTCAGTTCCATTGTGGTTATATCACATTTATTAGCAGAGCAGCACATCGAAATTTTAGGTTCATTATTCTTTATATGCTATACAATTTCAGATCATCCATGGATATCCCAAGTTTTGTAAAATAATTTAAAATCATTTTTTTTTCTGGTGGCCATGATACATTATCTAAGCTTTCAGGTTCATGGTGGATGTGCGGGTCCGTATACAATTGCAGCAGGACCACAATCTGCAGACACATAAATACAAATGAAATTATTATCGTTTTATATTATAACATCCATTTACTACATTTTGTATGCTTTTTTATAAGTCATTTTCAGCTTCGCATTTATGCATCCTTGTCAGTTATAGCTCATCTAACTTACGTTATGTATTTGAAAAGATAGGAAGGTTTTTATTGTTTTTTTTTTTTAGAAAGGATCATATTCGAAAAATTCTACTTAAAAAAGCACTTTCCTTCTTCATCAGAAATATATATTAATTCAAAACCTAACAGTTTACAATCATTCATTTTCTATTTCACAGACATGAGGAATCATTTATGGGTGTACAAGAGCTATAGAAAAATTCAATTTCCTATTTTTTTATTTTTTTAGTTTTATTAAGATTCAGTTTTTAGATTCATACTCATCTGAAATTTATTTCGCCTTATTATTAGCTGTCTTCAGTTTTTCCAATATTATTATGAAATTAATACACATCTAATTTTTATTTTCAGTAACATACCAGTAGATGTCATATATATCTTGTACCTACGCTTATTATGTTCTCTGACTATTATTGTGAAAACAAATTCTAATCTTAGTAGATCTTATTTCAATAGAAACTGCAACAGTGGAAGTCTTTCGATGAGTGGATGATCAGATTAGTTACGGATATATGTATTCTACTATAGTTTACTGGCTTGCTGGTATTATTATTTTATATTTTAACGTCAGTTTATTATTTTATGTTATGATATTAAATGATGTGACATAATTACATTTAAATTCATTTCATTAAAATCGCTATTTCCGATGAGACTCACTACATAAATTATTGCAAGGAAACGGAACAGCACATCGAAATTTTGGGTTTACCATTCTATTGCTATATAATTTCAGATTATCCATGGATATTCCAAGTTTGATGAGATAATTTTAAATCAATTTTTTTCTCGCAGCTACATTGTCTAAACTTTCAGGTCCACAAATGGAATTGTTATTTTCATTCTTATATTCATTCACTATATTATTTGTCATTATAATATTCATTCGCTATATTTATTATAATTATAATATTAATTCACTATATTTTATACATTACTATATGACATTAAATATATATTGGGAAGGGAGGGAGCATCAGGGTATCACTCAAGCTGGAATTGGACAATGGAGTGGTATGACAACCGGCGTCTAGGAGGGAACAAACAGTATCATTTTCTTTATCCTACCGATTCGATTGTGGTGCTGTGAATTCTACTCCAACAGTTTCAGTGAGAGTGACGCGCCCTTCTTAACAAGCCATCCCGTAGAAAGCTTAATGAGTATTGCGAATTGGGTTATTCGATTTGTTGGATCGTATCGTTGGAAGGAGAATCTCATGTTCCCGCGGGTTTCGCGTAAGTGTCTCTGCTTACGGGTCCGCCCCACCGTTTTTGGCCCTTCATACAGCGTTACTGTGAATGCAAACCGGTAACTCAATTTGATCTTGCTATTAAGTGGAGCTGCATACATGACAAGGTCTTAGAAGGGATGGTGGCTACCTTACATACATACATACCATTTTTAAACAAAATAATAAATATTTTTTTTTTTTTTTTTTTTTTTTTTTTTTTTTTTTTTTTTTTTTTTTTTCTTTTTTTTCCTTCATAATATCGGGTTCTTTTTTTTTTGGGGATAGGTGTAGTTTTTATTTTCATCGTATCGTTAACCAAAACGAACCCTGCTGCTAACCTTTCCCAAACTATCCAACATCCCAGTGATTTCTCGTGGAAGTGCAGAGGATTTCTCGGCTTCTTTCAAAGCGAGTATCACGTAAACACGTTCCTTCCTATTCCCTACTTGATCAGCACTCGGGCACGGCCGGCGCCGGTATTGCTTTATAATGGGTCACCAGTTTTTACACATTGAAGATGTATGTTTGTCCCAAACATCATCTGTTGGTTCTTTGTCTAAATACTGCTGATCTGGCAATAACGGAATTGCATCCGTGGGCGGTCAATAAAGCTCATGCTCATGCTCAACTCACCGTTTCTGAACCATCGAAACTTGATGATCTTGCCGTTGCCGGACCATCAAGCACCAATAATTTCGCCGTGGCCGGACCATCTAGAGTGAACAATTTCGCCGCACCAGCAAACATCAATAATGGTGGTTTCGAAATAATCGATCCCAATGCCGCTGGATCATCGGAAATTGACGCTGTTCCTAGTGTTGGTAAGTAGAATAATTTGTTCATTCAGACGTCATGATTTGCTACGTTATACAAGTTGTACTCGACTAATCAGAAAATTGAAAAAAATATCACTTCCGTATAATCTTACCTAATCCGACGTGGTAGCTCAATTTGTAGAGCAGTTGCCTATCATACAAGAAAATAGATACTTCAAATAATCGAATACAATCTGTATTACATTATATAAATAAAAATGTTCCTAACTAATTGTGATATTTTTCCATCTTGTTTTCAGAATCTATGTTTTATTTGGAACCAACGAGTGCTGAATCAATTGGTAGCGCTGCTGCCCAGAAACCCGGAGACGGTCAGTGAAATTCTTCAACAGATGAAGGCAAAATTTGATGAAACATCTGACAGAAACGATCGATATAGGATTCTAACTTCCCTCCCCAAATCCTGGACTGCATACAAAATTATGCAAGAATTCGGAGTTTCGCAACGAACTGCTCAACGTGCAAAGGACTTTACAGATTGAAAAATTGTGACGAAGTTAGTTTTCGGACTTTCTGGGTAGCAAACTCGATTTTTGTTGTGAGTAGCTCGAAGCTGTAATTACGCAATGTGTTTGTGAGAGGTTATAATAATCCAGTAATATTAAGCTTAACTTACAATTTGTCTCCACTAGTGTATCAATTCACCACAGATTATCTAAGAACTATGATTACGGTATTTAGGATATTTTATTCTACAAATAAATGTTCATTAGTGGAAAAAAAGATATATAATTAACATAGTAATTCTACCGAAATGAAATTCACTTTTCACCGTATGCTTCACTTTTCTTGTTTTGCTTTTATCTACCTTTCTTTGACGTTCTACGTTTGACAATCTTGCTCTGACAATGTTAGGTAGATCTGTCACTGCGCAGTGGTTCATTTGGGATTTACGAGGGATACGGTGGGTAGAATCTTTTCGGAACATTCTCCCCCGCATGACGACTGAAGTCTGGCTTCTGCGTCATCAGACCGTTCTACATCTAGCAACGCGAGTTTTGCTACAGCGCGTTGCAAAACTCCTCCGCTGGTTTGCACATCTGCCTTCCTCACGATTCCACCTTGTCCTCTATAAGTCCTGATGATACGCCCCCTAGTCCAATAGTTTCGAAGTTTCTGGTCTGCAATCACCACCAGTTCACCAACTTTGATCTCCCGCACATCTTTAAACCATTTTGATCTTCTTGTGATCGTTGGTAGATACTCCAACAACCAACGTCTCCAGAAGTGATCCAAAACCATCTGTATAGTAGACCAGCTATCCTTTAACGCTGCGCCTTCGCCAACCGGATCCTTGATAGGCTGTTTGACCCCCTTCGAATTCATCATCAGGAAGTGGTTAGGAGTCAAACATTCCTCTGAGTCGCTGGTAAGGGGTACAAATGTTAGTGGTCGAGAGTTAACCATGTATTCAGCCTCAGCTAGCATGGTTGCAAATGATTCCTCGTCAAGTTTACGCAATGTCGGTACGCTCCCGAGTGCTGCCTTTACTGATCGTACCATCCTCTCCCAGCAACCACCCATGTGGGGAGCTGCAGGAGGATTGAATCTCCACTGCGTATGAGTATCTGTAAATGTACTGCTTAGATCATCGTTGAGTCTCCTTATCTCCTCGACCAGTTCTCTTCCGGCCCCAACGAAATTTGTTCCGTTATCCGTGAATATTTCCAATGGGGAACCTCGCCGGGCAATGAACCGGCGAATAGCTTTTTTACATGAATCTGTTGATAACGTAGCCGTGACTTCCAAATGAATGGCCCTGACTGTCAAACAAGTAAAAAGGGCCACCCATCGTTTCACAGACGTTCTTCCTATTTTTACCAAGTAAGGTCCAAAATAGTCTATTCCTACAAAGGAAAATGGACGTACGAATGGAGTAAGCCTTTCCAGTGGGAGTGAGGCCATCTGCGGTGTTACCGGTACTGCTTTGTAGACGCGACACCAGTTACAGTTTTTCTTGACGAAGCATAACCGACCTCTCAACTTCGAAATGTGAAACCTTTGCCTGATTTCGTTTATGACTGTTTCATCATTAGCGTGCTTGTGGTTGCGATGGTACCAATCGATAATAAGGCAGGTGATGTAGCTGTCCTTCGGGAGTATAATCGGATACCGAGTATCGAATGGTAGAAATTCGGCTGCGGATAAGCGGCTATTAATGCGAATAACTCCGTACTCGTCCATCGTTGGTGACAGTTTGCTTAACGAGCTGTTTTTTTCCAATCCCTTACGCTGTTCGCGTGGAATTTCCTGGTTTGATCTTAAAACGTTGACCTCATCGGGATATGATTCGCTTTGTGCTGATCTCCATAGCACCCTTTCTGCATCCAGAAGTTCTTCCTTCGACGGATTCCCTAGGGAATCTAGAGTAGCCTTCTTCCGTTGCGATTTTATTCTATTGACGAATCGTAGTACATACGCTACGCATCTGAGAAGTCGCTCCCATTTTGAGAAGCGCTCAAGCCGCACGAGTGGTTCCACGACGGAGTGCTTACCTACATAGGCCGGTCGAACGTCCTCATCCGTTTCAATTATAGGATACTCCTGTTCTCCTGGCCAGAATTCCTCTGATTCGTACAGAAAACGAGGAGCTCGATACCAACGGCTGTCCGAGGTGAACGATGGCCCCTTCCCCCATTTAGTTGCTTCATCGGCGACGTTTAAGTTGGTTGGAATCCACCTCCATTCCTCTGGCCTGGACAAGTGGAGAATTTCGTTGACTCGAAGCGCCACAAATTGCCTATACCGTCGAAGATCCGATGTAATCCAGGCGTGTACAGTAGAGGAGTCGCTCCAAAAGTGGGTTCGGCGTACCTTCAACGAGTGGCCTTCCTCGATCGTTTTCCGTAAGCGTGCTCCTAAAACCGCTGCTAGTAGTTCCGCACGTGGTGTAGATAGAGGTTCAAGAGGCACCACCTTTGTTTTTGATGACACCAAAGTACAACGAACAATTCCGCGGTCGACGATTCTAAAATATGCAACTGCAGCGTAGGCTTCCGCACTGGCGTCCACGAATATGTGCAGCTGGAGCGTGTCAAAGCTGCAGGGTTCATAACCGGGGAAATAGCAGCGTGGCACTTCAACCTCATCCATTCCTCGCAAGCGAATCAACCATTGTTGCCAGCGAATGAAAATGTTTGTAGGAATCTTTTCATCCCAGCCTATTTTGGTTCTCCATACTTCCTGGATCATTATCTTTCCATGAATCACAAAGGTTGAGACAAGTCCTAATGGGTCGTAGATGCTCATGACCATTTTGAGCAGTTGTCGTTTTGTTGGAACAACGTCGCCGGTCAAGATAGCCTCCAAATCGCCACGGAAGTTCAAAGCGAATGAAAAAATATCCTCTTTCGGGCGCCATATCATTCCCAACAATCGCTCGCCGCCACATTCTTGGTCGATGGTAAAATGTTTAACTACTGCAGGATGAATCTCCCCTATTGCTTCCATAACTTCCTTCTTGTTGGAGATCCAATTCCGGATATGAAAGCCAGCTTTACTATGAACTTCCATGACTTGTGTGGCGAGTTCGACAGCTTCGTCTACGGTGTCGATACTATCTAAATAGTCATCCACATAGTGTCGCCGAGTTATCGCAAGCGCCGCCCTGGGGTATTGACATTCGTGTTCAGTAGCATTCAAATTCTTAACGAATTGCGCTTGCGTGGGTGAGCATGAAGCCCCAAATATCGCCACATCCATGACCATCGTGTCCAATGGCAATTCAGCAGAGTTCCGCCACAGGTACAGCAGAGCACTGCGATCTTCTTCATGCACCAGAAGTTGGTGAAACATCTCTTTCACGTCCGCTGTGATGGCCACCTCTCGTTCTCGGTAGGGATACAACACGTGTAGTAGTGGTGTTAACAGGTCAGGACCTTTCATCAACATGGTGTTAAGCGATATTCCATCGACTGTGGCAGCAGCATCCCATACGAGACGTACCTTGTTGGGTTTCTTGGGGTTCAATACTACTCCCAATGGTAAGAACCAAGTACGTCTAGGGTCAAAACGTTGCAGCTCTTCAGTTGTAGCTTTATGGGAGTAACCTTTCTCCTGATATTCCGCAACTTGTTTTCGGACGTTGTCATACAAATCCGGATTTTTGCGTAGTCGACGTTCCAAACACTCCATTCGTTTAACCGCCATCAATTTGCTGTCTGGAAATGTGAAGTCATCATACTTCCACAAGAGAGCAGCCTTGAAACGGCCACTAGGTGTCCGCACCGTTGACTCGTTGAGAATGGACAATGCTCTCTGTTCTTCCGACCCTTTCACTTCTGGAGCTACTGCGACACCCAAGCTTTCCAGCGCGAAGAACTTACGTACGTACTCGTGCAAATCTTGGTCTTCTTGTCTGTTGCAAATATACATCTGCCGATGTGGAAAGTTGACCTCTGCTCCTCGCTGACTTCCATAGACAACCCAGCCCAAACGGGTCTTAGTGGCAATCGGTTCATGTTCACGTCCTTCTTTAAGCTTTAGGCATGCTAGCAAATGAACGTTGTTGTGACCGATAAGTATACCGGGAACGGCTGATTCCATATCACGAACCGGAAGGTTCTTCAGATGCTCGAAGTCCTTTGCCAATTCGCGAATCTTCATTGTTTGTTCAGGCAAACCAAGATTACGCACCGTGTAGACTTCGGATGCTTGATAACGCTTATCTTTTCCCTTGCCGGATATTTCCAAAGATACCATCCGCGCGTCGGAATAGTTTTTCTTAATTCCGCCGGTCCAGTGGACACAAAGAGACTCTGCGACACCATCCAATCCAATTGCCTCAGCTATTTTGTCCTCAATCAGCGAAACAGACGACCCGTCGTCAAGGAAAGCGTATGTGTCCAGTTTTCCCTTCCGTCCATAAATAGTCACAGGAATTATTCGGAAAAGGTTGAACGATGACGGCTGACGGTGGAGGGATACTGTCGCATTCTTACCAGCGTCGCTTTGTTTTGGCACCGTTAAGTTTTTGTCGTGGAGAAGTCGATGATGACGTCTTGGGCACCCATATATTCCACAAACTTGGCCTTTGCATGGCCAACGCGTATGGGACATAAGACATCGACCGCAAAGTCTATTCTCCTTCACCACCTTCCAACGATCATCGATAGAAAGTCTTTTGAACAGACCACAAGCTTCAATTAGATGGCCTCTATTCTTACACGATGGGCATGATGTATTTTCCGATGTTTTAGATACTTCCTTTTGCGTTGCGAGGTTATCGCGGCCATCTCCGGTAACTTCATGTTGCCCTCCTCCTGGTTTGGCGTGTGCGTTGATGTACGCTCGATCCTTGCCCTTCACACGATCGTCCTTGATCACCTTCGAAACTCCTGCATTCCAGGATACCACGCAGCTTGTTGCAGACACAACGTTTGCCATATATTCTCCGAAAGCGCTCAGATCAACCACCGGAAGTTGAAGTTGATGTAGGGCCCAGTTGAACTTCACCGTAGTCGGTAACTTTTCAACGAGTTCATTAAGGAGAACTGGATTCGAAAGATGATTCTCCAACCCAATAGCCTTCAAATGTCCGCATAGATTTTGCACCACCAACCCGAAACTCACTAGCGTATCCAATCGTTCGTTCTTTGGCGCCGGTGTGTTACGAACTTTAGCTATTAAGCTCTGTACAATCTGCTCTGGTCTGCCATAGAGGAGTTGTAATGTAGAAATTACTTGCGCCACCGTGTAGGGATGGAGCAGAAAACTACTAACTGCTTCTTTGGCACCTCCTTTCAGGCACCTCTGAAGACGAAGCAGGTTTTCAGAATCTGAGTAGCCACAAGCTTGTGTTGAGTGGTTGTAACTACTGATAAATAGTGGCCAATCAATCGGATCACCCGTAAAAATCGGTAACTCTCGATTAACCACTTGTCTAGCCGCCAACTGTTGGGAAGTTGGCGCAAATGGGGGAGGAATGACGACGTTGTTCAACTCCCGAGGAGCCGAGACTGGTGAACCCGGACTAAGCACTGAATATTGTATTTTATTAGGCCTAGCAGAATATTCCCTAACAGAACCGCTGCATTCTGTGTCGAAATCAGATCGCCCACCCACAGGAGTGTTGATTTCAGATTCGTTGGAGCTCCGGTTCCAAAAACGGACATCTTTTGGATGCGGCTGAGTACCGCCTAGCAAAGCATCACTTACCGGATTTCCACAGATTTCTTCTTGGCGCGGATTCTCTACATGCTCACGTTGATTCGCTAAATTTGACTTCGCTGCAGTGGGAAGAACCATCGACGGCCGCAAGTTGGTGACTCCCTTGTCTCGATCCACGGACACTTGACGTATTTCTGGATGCTCTTGGGTTTGCCTGTAGTTTCTGTATTCTTTCTCTAACCGTCGTAGGTGTTCCAACTCCTTGTTGCGCTCCAGTAATACCTTCTGCTGCTGCATTATGAGATTGTCTTGCTCTTGCTTCTGTCGATGTATTCGCTGCTCCAGTTCGACCCATTCGTGTTGCGTTTGTCGCTCGCGGGTTTCCATTTGTTGCTGCAACTCTTGATTCCGTAGGTCTCCATCATCTCTCTGCATCTGAAGCCGATTCAGCTGATTCACTAGCTCCAGCTCACGCTGCCGACGAACGTCATCTTGTGTTTGACGTCCTTTCGAACTTTCCTTATTTGAAGTGCGAGAACGCCACTGCTCGTAGGTTGGATGTGTCTTTAGCTTTGGGATGGTACCAGTTTTGGATTGCGTCTCTACCGGTTTCTTAAGTAGATTGTCGAGAGGGCCTACCACGTCGACGAGCGACAGCGCAGGTGAAATCCGGTTTCGATTCGGTCCACCAACAGCTCCAATAGCACTTTCCGAATCTTCATCTGCTGTTTCTCCGATCGTAATACTTCCCGTGGTACGTGGGGCAGAAAAAAGCTCAAAGTTTTTATCATTCACACTTAATCGGATCGGTGCTGGTTGGACCGAACCGATGGCAGCATTGTGCGACGGGTTCCGTACAGGCGTTGATGATGCATGACACTCGGTGGCAACAATCACATGCGGGTCAAAGTCCTTTTCGTTCACGACAACGGTTGTTCCTGGTAACTGTTCAACGGCACCATCTGCCCTAGCGACATCGTCCACCCAATTCTGGACTCGATGTTGGCTTCCCCGGCTGCTGTGCTGGCTACGTCGACTGCAAGCCAAATCTGACACTGCGTCCTGCTCATCTTGCTGCCTTAACAAATCAAACTTTTTGGCCAGATACTGCTTTTCGCGTTCGAATTTGTCTTTCCTGGCCTTTTCCTGCTGTGCTAAATCCTCTTCGTACATCCGCTCCAAGAGTTTTCTTTCCTCTTCCAGGCGTTCTAGTTCCCGGGCAATCCTCGCCTGTCGCACACTGGACGTAGTGGTGTGACTTGTTCTGGAACCAGCTGGTAGAACACATAATTTGCACGCAAAGGCTTCCTTCCGAACCGTCGATTGCTTGACGTTGGCGCACGAGAAGTGGTACCAACGGGTACAGAGCCGACATTGCACCATGTACATTTCAGCGTTATTAGGTTTATTACATCCACCGCATTCCAATTTATCACCTCCATCGACATCGAGGATCGACGGTTCAAACGAATTTAATGAGTGATTTTCCTCCAGCGAATCCGTCTCAACTTGAAGGTTGGGATTTACACTCTCCTTCGCTGCTCGCGTCTTTGAACGTGTCTGCCGGATTAACGAATGCCTTGGTTGGTTGGACATATTCAATCGTTGAAAATTCTTCGAGTTTTCTGTGACGAAGTTAGTTTTCGGACTTTCTGGGTAGCAAACTCGATTTTTGTTGTGAGTAGCTCGAAGCTGTAATTACGCAATGTGTTTGTGAGAGGTTATAATAATCCAGTAATATTAAGCTTAACTTACAATTTGTCTCCACTAGTGTATCAATTCACCACAGATTATCTAAGAACTATGATTACGGTATTTAGGATATTTTATTCTACAAATAAATGTTCATTAGTGGAAAAAAGATATATAATTAACATAGTAATTCTACCGAAATGAAATTCACTTTTCACCGTATGCTTCACTTTTCTTGTTTTGCTTTTATCTACCTTTCGTTGACGTTCTACGTTTGACAATCTTGCTCTGACAATGTTAGGTAGATCTGTCACTGCGCAGTGGTTCATTTGGGATTTACGAGGGATACGGTGGGTAGAATCTTTTCGGAACATAACATGGTTATCATGAATTTATTAGGAATAAGTTTGATAACTTCAATGAAATGATTCCCGCAGTTATTTTGAAGTGATGGAAAATGATGCTTCTTCCATGTGAGTATGGGCAAAAAACTTGAAAAATTTAAAAAAAGTAACTCAATGCACATTTCTAATTTTTTTTTAAATGTTATTTAAAAATGTTTGAATTTTCATAAAACAATATAAAAATAAATATTCGTAGTGGTCCAACATTTAAAAAATCATAAAAAACGAATATTTTGACCATTTTAGCAAATTTGAGTACAATTATTATTTAAACCAATATTTTTAGTAAAAATTAAAAGTAATAAGCTTTCCATTCATAAAAAAACATTGCAAATCGATCCAGTGGTTCAGAAGTAATGATTTGTTAAAAATAAAAAAATCGAAAAAATGTCGATTCTACTGGTAACCTTCTATCGAACATGGTCACCCCAATCAGAAAATAAAACAATACAGGTCTAATTATTTTCGATGAAGAACATACGAAGCGGTTTTGAACAAAATCGGACTTTTTTTTTCAACTCTATTCTTTTCCCGTGGAATGGCTGTATATATATATATATATATATATATATATATATATATATATATATATATATATATATATATATATATATATATATATATATATATATATATATATATATATATATATATATATATATATATATATATATATATATATATATATATATATATATATATATATATATATGATATGCACGGGTCGAAATCGTTAGCACAGTGGGGTGGAATGGGTGGTTTTTAAAGATGCCAATTGAAGACCTAACATCGTGGGCTAATAATGGAATTGCACGAAAACTAAAAGAGATAGATGTTTGGTGTCAAAGTACGAATCATAGAACATGAGAAGAGGCTCAGTTTTGTCAAAAAAAACAGATCAAGTTTATCATGCATTTATTGGAAAAAATCTGCAAAAATGTCCGAACAATCACCAACATCAAACTTTGTTACTCTTAAAATGTAGTTTGTATCATTCAACAGCACAATTTTGTGATAACGATTTAAAGCAAATTTTCTTAGCTTTCAAATGAACGTAAGAGATTTACTCTCAATAATATAATCTTTGCGTTAGTGGAAGTAAAGTGCAAACATACCACCGAAATAAAAAAGTTCAATAACTCTGTAAAAGTTGAGATTTGACCATATGCGTAGAATGATTTTTTTCATCAAATATGATCTTCTTTCAGCCCCTGAAAGATTCTTAATAAGGAACCAAACACCCTGTTTATATATATATATATATATATATTTATATATATATATATATATATATATATATATATATATATATATATATATATATATATATATATATATATATATATATATATATATATATATGTATATTTGATAAAAATATATAAATATATAAAAATATATAGATATAAATATTTATATATTTAAACATCTAAATATATATCTATATATATGTTTATATATATATATATATATATATATATATATATATATATATATATATATATATATATATATATATATATATATATATATATATATATATATATATATATATATATATATATATATATATATATATATATATATATATATATATATATATATATATATATATATATATATATATATATATATATATATATATATATATATATATATATATATATATATATATAAATATATATTAATATATAATATATATATATATATAGATGTTTAAATATATTAATATTCATATCTATATATTTTTATTTAAATGTATAAATATATATATATATATATCTATATATATATTAAGATATATTTATATATATATATATATATATATATTTATATATATATATATGTATGTATATATATATATATATATATATATATATATAAAGCCGGCGTCGGTGGTGTAGTGGTAAGCGTGACTGCTACTTGGCACCCCAGTAGGGTCTGGGTTCAATCCCAGTCGACGTCGGTGGTTTTTCTGAGGCGAAAAAAATCTTGTCACGTCTTCCTTCGGAAGGGAAGTAAAGCCGTTGGTCCCGGTTCATATTCATGAGTCGTTAGGTAGGGTCCAGGTGGTGGAGTCGTCGTCTTCCTGGCGTCGGTGATTGTCACCATGTGAGGAAATAGGCCGACGTAAAATAAAGATTAAAAAAAAAAAAAAAATATATATATATATATATATATATATATATATATATATATATATATATATATATATAAAAAATTAAAAAAAAAAATATATATATATATATATATATATATATATATATATATATATATATATATATATATATATATATATATATATATATATATATATATATATATACATATATATAAAAGTTAAGATCGAACCTCCAAGGATATCCACAACAATACCTCTCAACACCAATCGATACATCGGTGCATCATCACTATTCCATCTATCATCACCACCACCGCCACCATTAACAACAACAACAACAGCAACAGCAATAACTACGCCGATGACGATGACACCGGCGACGCAACAGCAAACATGCAAGCCTGCATGATTAACACACGGACTCCTAGGCCTCGCTCAGCAGTTCTCCACCCAACAACACCATAGCATAGCAACGATGGCAAATCCAACATCAGCAAATGACCATCCGGTCCCAATCGATCGATGCCACCAACCTTTGGACGACGCAAGACACCTCAGCAGTTTGTCGCCTTTGCAATAGCAACACGGCGACCGCATTCCATTCTTTAAAATATCTTAATCAGCTAATTGATAGGTTTGGATAGGTTTGATGTAAATTAAAATTGAATAAACGGTTCAGTTGTTCGTAATGATCAGTAAGTGTAACTTGTGTTTTTTTTAGATGATGTCAAACCGGATAATTTCAACCGCGATTATCTTACTCTTGTATATTCAAACCTCTCACCCACAATCCATCCACATCCTGAACCTGAAACAAAACCCTGGCCTTCTGACGATCGAAACTGGTAGTAGTTTTGTAAAACTAGGAAATCATAAATTGTTTCACATCATAGAATTGAACAATTATGAGCCTATTTTTAGAAAACTTCTAACAAACATACAAGGAATACGACACTTTTCAAATTTTACAGGCATATTTGAAATTTTAGAAACGAAATTTGAAGCAGTTCATAGCATCTTTAACAATCTTAAACCAAAACAAAGACAAAAAAAGAGGATTGTTCAATTTTCTCGGAGCTGGAATTAAAGGAATCACCGGAAATATGGACCATAATGATTTTGAACAAGTTTCTAATACCCTCGCTGATTTGCAGATCAATAATAAAATGCTTATAAATGAAAATAATGAGCAATTTAAGATTAACCTGCAACTTCAGAATATAATCAATGCAGTAATTAATAGGTTAAATGAACAACAGGTTCAAATATCTAGAAATATTAAATCAGCCAGGTACGAAAGCGAAGCAAACAGAAATTTTCAAATTTTTAGAGAGATATTGAAGATTAATTATAATTTAGACAATTTGAAATTCCATTTTGAAGACCTTTTTGAATCAATACAATTAGCAAAAGCAAATATCATTCCAAAGCAAATATTGTAATCTGATGAGATAGGATTTGTCTCAAATTTATTAGAACAACAGAATATTAGGCCAAACAGCATAGATCAAATTTACGAGTATCTGGAACTATCAGCATTTTATAACCACTCCCAAATAATATTTATAGTTTCAATACCCAAAATAGATAATGTCACTTATATAGAATTTTTCCTAGAACCTCTTCCAGTCTTAGACAGAATCTTGAAACTTCCAGCCAAAATTGCATTGCAAAGCGACAACAAAACTTATTTCATCAGAAAGGAGTGCCAACGCATCGAGAGAACGAAACTCTGCGACCTCAACAGCCTAGAAGACATCACCGGAGATCTATGCTATGGAAACCTATTACGCGGATTATCAGGAAACTGCACCTTCACAAAAAGCCATCAGCCAACAGAAATCAAGATGATTATGGATAACCATATCATAGCCAAAGATATCGACAATGTAGAAGTCGAATCCAATTGTGGACTCACAAAGCGAAACTTATCTGGTACGTATTTGATAGAGTTTCACAATTGCTCTGTTCTTATAAATGGTACCGAATTTTACAATGTCGAAGCATACAAATCAGAACAGACATTTGTTATGCCATTAGATGGTCTACGCATCAACGAACAGACCCTGGAAATCCACAACAACATTGAAGAAATACATATTAGAAATAGACATCATATCGAAAAATTGGACAAGGAGCATAAATTTCAGACATACACTTCATTAAGTATGTCGAGCATTTGCATCCTTTTATGTATCGTTACAGGTTTATTATGGATTTCAAAGAGACGAAAAGAGATACCTCTTCATGTAACATCCACGGCGTCTGATAAAAAACCAAGGGTACCACCGAAAACTGGAAATAACGCATCGAATCGGGACTATTCGTCTTCAAAAGGGGGAGTTAAGATCGAACCTCCCAGGATATCCACAACAATACCTCTCAACACCAATCGATACATCGGTGCATCATCATTATTCCATCTATCATCACCACCACCGCCACCATTAACAACAACAACAACAGCAACAGCAATAACTACGCCGATGACGATGACACCGGCAACGCAACAGCAAACATGCAAGCCTGCATGTTTAACACACGGACTCCTAGGCCTCGCTCAGCAGTTCTCCACCCAACAACACCATAGCATAGCAACGATGGCAAATCCAACATCAGCAAATGACCATCCGGTCCCAATCGATCGATGCCACCAACCTTTGGACGACGGAAGACACCTCAGCAGTTTGTCGCCTTTGCAATAGCAACACGGCGACCGCATTCCATTCTTTAAAATATCTTAATCAGCTAATTGATAGGTTTGGATAGGTTTGATGTAAATTAAAATTGAATAAACGGTTCAGTTGTTCGTTATGATCAGTAAGTGTAACTTGTGTTTTTTTTTAAACTTTGAACGGGTGACAAGATCCCGAACTTATATATGTATATATATATTTATATATATATATATATATATATATATATATATATATATATATATATATATATATATATATATATATATATATATATATATATATATATATATATATATATATATATATATATATATATATATATATATATATATATATATATATATATATATATATATATATATATATATATATATATATATATATATATATATATATATATATATATATATATATATATATATATATATATATATATATATATATATATATATATATATATATATATATATATATATATATATATATATATATATATATATATATATATATATATATATATATATATATATATATATATATATATATATATATATATATATATATATATATACTTATATGTATATATATATACAGGGGATCGACAAAATGATCAGGACAGGCAAATTTTTGATCAACTTTGCAGTGCTCTAACTTCATGAAATATTATTCGATTTCAATTGTTCAAGAAGCATGCGACGGGGAATTCAATATTATTTCATGTCTCGGTAACAAAATTGGCCATGGTCACCGGATACCGGAGTTGTTCCGGGTTTCCGAAGGGGCTTTTTTACATGTTGACTTTGCGATGAATTTTCGTACGAGATGACGTTGTCAAACTTTTTTTTTCAGTAAACACACGAAAAAACGAAACATTTTCCAAGCGAATGAAAGGTCGATCACAGGAATCGGCCTTAAATTGACCGAGATATGGCCATTTCCGTGAAACAGGTTCTGATGAAGGGTCCTGGATGCGGTCAGTTCTTTATTTTATTCAAAACATGCTATGTCACAGCTTTTTTTCTTGTTTTTTACCACAAAGCTTATTATAAACAAAAAGTGGATCTTTGGCAATATTGGCCCCTCCCGGAACCACCGGAACGACCCTGGGGGAACCTGTAGTAGGGGCCAATTACGATTTTACTCGAAAGCATGCCGTGCAGCAGCTCTATCTTCATGATTTTTCATAAATATGATTTTTATACACTTGAGAAGGACATTGGCTACATTGGCCCCTCCCGGAACCATCGGAACGACCCCGGGGGAACCTGTAGTAGGGGCCAATTATGATTTTACTCGAAAGCAAGCCGTGCAGCAGCTCTATCTTCATGATTTTTCATAAATATGATTTTTATACACTTGAGAAGGACATTGGCTACATTGACCACTCCATGGACCACCGGAACAACCCCGGGGGAACCTGTAGTAGGGGCCAATTACGATTTTACTCCAAAACATGTGAACAAGCTACCTGAACTGTCAAATGTCGTCATGATGCAATGTTCTACACCAAATCCTTTTTACACGTATTTTTTTGCTCATATTTTACGTGAGTTTTCGAAATAACAAAACATGTAAACAAGCTACCTGAACTGTCAATTTTTTTGCTCATTTTTTACGCGAGTTTTCGAAACAACACAGTTCACGATGGCTACGATTCTTACCGAGTATCAACGTGGCCGGATCGTTGGTGCGCGAGAGGCAGGAGCTTCGATTGCCGAAACGTGCAAAATAGTCGGCGTTTCGAAAACCACCGTTTGTCGAATCATGGCGGAGTATGAGGCCGGAAAAATTTCACCCGGTAAAAGTACTGGACGGAGACGAAAGCTTGGTAGTCGACAGCAACGGGCGTTGAAACGGATTGTTAAGGCGGATAGAAGGATTTCGGCTTTTAAAGCAACAGCTGCCTTGAACGACTCAATTGAAGAACCTGTATCAACAAGGACTGTCTGGAGGGAGCTGCACAGGATGAACCTGCGTGGGCGGGCAGCAATTGCCAAGCCGCTTATAAAGCCAGCGAATGCAGCGAAGAGGAAGCGCTGATGTAAGCTCTATGCCGCTTGGACAGAAGCCCAGTGGAGGAATGTAGTCTATTCAGATGAATCCTCTTTCACGCTCTTCCCAACAACCGGGCGGGTGTACGTGTGGCGTTCTCCTGGAGAGGAGTACGACAAAGATTGCCTGCTTTCCACTGTGAAGCATGGTGGGGGATCGGTAATGGTCTGGGGCGCGATTTCCTGTCATGGGGTTGGTCCAATTGTCGCTGTAAAAGGCAACATGAAGGCTGACCACTACAGGACTACATTGGATGAGCAGGTATTTCAACTGTTGGTGACATATGTACACTACAAAGAGTTATTATTTTTAAATTTCAACTAGGTGCTTCCCATGATGCGATCCATTTTCCCAGAAGGGAACGGCGTCTTTCAGGATGACAACGCTCCCATCCACACAGCGAAGTCCATCAAGAAGTGGTATGAGGATCACGCAAGTGATTTCGATCACCTTGAGTGGCCTGCTCAGTTACCGGACATGGATATTATTGAACCATTGTGGTCAACATTGGAGGCAAGGGTGCGAAATGTTTTCCCACCACCTTCGTCTTTGAAGGAACTGGAGAAAACTTTGATCGACGAGTGGTATAAAATACCTATAGACGTGATCCAAAACCTCTACAGCTCCATCTCAAGGCGGATTGAAGCCGTTCTTGATGCGGACGGAGGACCCACTCGCTACTAATAAAACCCACTCTTCCCTATACTTCATCAAATTATTTCTTGCATATCCGAACCAAAGCTAAATAAATTGATCCTTGAAGCTACCAGGAAGCTGGTTCAGGCTAGCTAGTGAATCTTATAGTTCACATTTTGGAGTAAAATTGTTATTGGCCCCTGCTACAGGTTCTCCCGAGGGCCGTTCCAGCGATCCAGGAAATGGCTAATGTAGCCAATGGCCTTCCCAAGTCCATCGAAACCATGTTTACGAAAAATCATGAAGATAGAGCTGCTGTACGGCATGCTCTGGAGTAAAATCTTAGTTGGCCCCTACTACAGGTTCCCCCGAGGTCTTTCCGGTGGTCCAGGGAGGGGCTAATGTAGCCAATGTCCTTCTCAAGTGTATAAAAATCATATTTATGAAAAATCATGAAGATAGAGCTGCTGCACGGCATGCTTTAGAGTAAAATCGTAATTGGCCCCTACTACAGGTTCCCCCGGGGTCGTTCCGACGGTCCAGGGAGTGGCCAATGTAGCCAATAGCCTTCTCAAGTCTATACAAATCATACTTATGAAAAATCATGAAGATAGAGCTGCTGCACGGCATGCTTTGGAGTAAAATCGTAATTGGCGCCTACTAAAGGTTCCCCCGGGATCGTTTCGGTGGTCCAGGGAGTGGCCAATGTAGCCAATAGCCTTCTCAAGTGTATAAAAATCATACTTATGAAAAATCATGAAGATAGAGCTGCTGCACGGCATGCTTTCGAGTAAAATCGTAATTGGCCCCTACTACAGGTTCCCCCGGGGTCGATGCGGTGGTCCATGGAGTGGCCAATGTAGCCAATGTCCTTCTCAAGTGTTTAAAAATCATTCATATGAAAAATCATGAAGATAGAGCTGCTGCACGGCATGCTTTCGAGTAAAATCATAATTGGCCCCTACTACAGGTTCCCCCGGGGTCGTTCCGGTGGTTCCGGGAGGGGCCAATGTAGCCATTGTCCTTCTCAAGTGTATAAAAATCATATTTATGAAAAATCATGAAGTAAGAGCTGCTGCACGGCATGCTTTCGAGTAAAATCGTAATTGGCAAGTGCCCGGCCGCTAAGGGTATTCCGACGAGCCAACCATGATGCTGGTAACACAACTAAACCTGAACCATTGTGAGGCAGCCCATCAACTGCTGTGTTAGTCAGTTCGCGAGTCGGTATCGGATATCGCTATAATTTCCGACCCATACTGCATCCCAGCCAGCAACGGCTATTGGTCCAATATGGCGGCATTATGAACGACGGGCAAGTACCCGGTTCAGGAGGTTGTGTCTATCACAAACGGAGGCTTCGTGGTTGTAAAAGTGAATGGAGTGTTCTTCTGCAGCTGCTACGCACCGCCAAGAAGGTCGATTGAACAGTTTTCCAATATGCTCGATCGGATGACAACTGACTTAACTGGCCTAAACCCGTTGGTAATAGTGGGGGACTTCAACATACCTACCAAAGAAACAGAGCGGAATCGACTTGATGTAGAGACTTTTAAAGAGGCCCTTGAGAGCGAACGAATCTTACGCGAAAACCAGGAACCTTACGGCGAACGACTCGTGATGGCACTTACACGAACGTGCGATGTGACTTTGCCGAGAAAAGTCAAACCGAGGAACGGAAGATCGCCGGTGTATTGGTGGACAGAGTCGATCGCTGACCTCCGAAGGACATGCCTCCACGCAAGACAAAGGGTGCAAAGAGCGCGGTCAGACGCCGATAGAATCGAGCGTAGAGGGGCACTATTCGCCACGAAGGCCGCACTAAAGAGGGAGATAATGGCCAGAAAGCGAGCTTGCTTTGAGGGCCTGTATCAGAAGGCCAAAACGAACCCGTGGGGTAACGGGTAGTAGTGGCCAAAACCAGAGGAACGGTGTCTCCAACCAGGCAATCACTAGAGCTGCTGCAGGTGATCGTTGGGACACTTTTTCCGAACCATGACCCGAGTCCATGGCCCCCGGACGCCGTAGATTTGTCCCATGACCAGCGTTCCAGTATCCCAGACCTTAACGCAGTCATAGCGACGGAAGGGTGGGCGGCTCAGTCGAACACCCGTGACCATGTGGGCATTGACAACGGCACAACGGGGGCCAGTGACGAAGCGACGGTAACGAATGAAGAACTCATTGCGATAGCAAAGTCGCTAAAGGTGAACAAAGCGCCAGGACTGGATGGTATTCCGAACCTGGCCATCAAGACGGCTAGCTTGCTGGCTCCCGGAATGTTCAGGGTGGGGATGCAAAGGTCTGAACGTCTTCCCGGACGCCTGGAAAATTCAGACCCTAGTGTTGCTGCCAAAGACAGGGAAGCCACCAAGGAATCCATCGGCATATAGACCTATATGTCTGTTGGATACAGCAGATAAGGTGCTCGAGAGGGTAATCCTCAACAGACTGAAAAGTACACGGAGGGTATAGGTGGTCTGTAAAATAACCAGTTTGGCTTCCGTAAAGGGAAGTCGACTATGGATGCCATTCTGCCCGTCACTAAGACGGCCGAAGTGGCAGTCCAGCGCAAGAGGTGAGGAGTCCGCTACTGTGCAGTGGTCACCCTTGACGTGAGAAATGCGTTCAATAGCGTCAGTTGGGTGGCTATCGCCGAATCGCTCCAACGCCTTCAGGTTCCGGGGTACCTGTACAAGATTCTGGGAAGCTATTTTCAGAATCGCGTACTGGTGTACAACACAGAGGTAGGCCAGAAACGTGTCCAGATCACCGCAGGCGTCCCACAAGGTTCGATACTGGGTCCGGTGCTATGGAACACGATGTACGACGACGTACTACGACTAGAGTTCCCGAATGTGTTGAAGATAGTCGGTTTCGCAGACGACATCATCCTGCAGATATGTGGTGAATCCATCGAAAAGGTAGAGATAACGGCCGCCCACTCCATTGCCATTGTGGAGAGATGGATGAGTTCCAGGAAGCTGGAGCTAGCCCACCATAAGACTGAGGTCACGGTTGTTAACAACCGAAAATTGGAGCAAAATGCGACGATCAGTGCAGGTAACTGCATAATCGAATCGAAGAGGTCTTTTAGGTATCTTGGGGTTATGATCGACGATAAGCTGTCCTTTATCAGCCACGTCGATTACGCTTGCAAGAAAGCCTCTATGGCTATATCGGCATTATCCCGCATGATGTCGAATAGATCGGCGGTGCAAGGGAGTAAGCGTAAACTCCTTGCCAGTGTCGTCCTGTCCATATTTAGGTACGGTGGGCCGGCATGGCTCACCGCCATGAGTACCAAGAATAAGCTAGAAAGTACGCACAGGCTTATGTGCCTAAGAGTGGTTAACGCATACCGAACGGTACCACGCGACGCGGTCTGCGTCCTAGCGGGGATGATTCCAATAGGCATTGTTATAAAAGAGAATGCACAGTGCTTCGAACAACGTGGAACAAGATGTATTCGAAAGACCACATGAGCCGCATCTATGGTAAAGTGGCAAAGGGAATGGAATAACTCCATCAAAGGTCGGTGGACCCACCGACTAATCCCGGAACTCTCCGGGTGGGTTGGTAGGCAACACGGTGAAGTGAACTTCCACTTAACGCAGATTTTGTCAGGCCACGGCTGTTTCAGACAATATCTGCACAAATATGGGCATGCACAGTCCTTCGCATGCACCGAGTGCGCGGGAGTAGAGGAAACTGACACACATGTGTTCTTCTCATGTCCTCACTTCGACGGCGCGAGATCCGGCATTATAGCCGTAAGCGGTCACGACACGATAATCCGTGTCGTGACACGGATAATCTGGTCCAGAGGATGTGCCAAGACCGGGACATTCGGGACGCGGTATGCATAGCAGCCTCCCAGATTGTCCTTCATCTTCAACAAAAATGGCAAAACGACAAACGGCAGGTCGCAGGGACCACCTAACTACTTAAGTCCTAAGTTGTTAGACATAGTGGGTGCTTAACAAGCACAATAGCCCCCTGCCCGAAGTAATACCGAAAGGTGGTCCCGGGGAGGGTCCAGGGCTTAAGGCACGGGTGGGTTTTTAATGGGTCGAGGAGTAAGCATCCTTATCCCCACAGCCTGAGTTCTTCAGGTGTCTAGTTGCAGATTTTCCATCGCGTCTTTAAAAAAAGCGACTTGTTGTTGATGAGTGTTCGTTGGATCTGGACTACTTTCTTTTTTGCTTGAGTCCGTTGGCGGTACAATCCTCGCAGCTGTTTGATGGTGACGGTATCCATTGGGACTATACAGTAAGCGAATCCGTGGAACGATGGAGAACTATGGGGATGTTGCTTGCTGCTCGTTATCACTGTTTTGTTGTTGCTCGCCGACAGCGCTTTCATGCCGGTTGTCGCGGGGTGGCGAATGTTGCAACGGAATTTTCACTAATAATTCACTACGCGTCTTGTTCCGCAAAATCGTGCACACACGCGATCCATTGTATAGATAGAAGTAGAGAAATAATAGAATTATTTTGTGTAGTCGGCAGTTTCCATCATCCTCGATCGTCGTTCGTCTGTGGCTAGGAACAAAGTCATTCAGCTCTTTTTAGAGCTCAAAGAGATGGTTTAGATTGAGGTTTGCTTCCTCTGCCCGCTCCTACCGAACACAGTCCACAGGCCAGCCAGACCGTTCCAGTGCGATCAAATAATATTCACTATGTCCTAAAGGACATGTTTTATTGCCGATGTTATTTCACTTACACTTCAATTAAGACTGACTTCTTATTTCCTCACGACTCATACTCAAACTGACTGCATCTTCTCCAAAGACCAAATCTAGTAACCGAAATGTCTACTCTAAATTACTGAGATCAGTTGGGAACATGCTGGCATGATGTTTTCCGTCTAAGTGTCACGTTCGTGGTGTCCGGTTCTTACATCGTTGGTCGTTGATGCCTGGGAATCTGCTGAGGCGCCTGTTCAGACGTTTACGCTGCACTTGTATTCTAGAGGAGCGAAAGTCTGAACTCTTATGGGAAAGATGGATGCTATTGGAGCAAAAATCTGCAGCCTCGTGGGAAAGATGATGATTGTGGTGCAACGGCACATACGTATATATAAATTATGCTTTGCTATAGTTCAGCTAACTATAAAAAAAAAACATTTATTGCACTGTTCAACCGATTACAATGATTCACACTTAAAGACTAAAGACAAAATTGAACTCAAAACACTTTTATTAACTATTTCTGCTGACTGATCATTCCTTCCAATGGTCTGATGGTGGTGCAACCTTTGTCCGAGTGTTTCGATCAATCCTGCGTTCGTCATCGATTTGTCGTAATGCGCTCGCATGCATGGTTTGGTTCTGTTGTCACATTGTCTGTTTGTTGCTATGGGCTTCCGCTGGATTCTACTGACTCTGTGTTTGGATGATGGCTTCAAGTGTGGCTAGGGCGGTCGGTTGTGGTATAACGTATATATGTATACAGCAATTCCATAGAAAAAAGAAGCCAACCATGCGTCCCCATCAATCATAAGTTATGGTCCAAACATTTATTACGCTTTTTGAGAGCTAAGTGATGGTTTATAAACCACGTGTTCTCATTTTTTGGGAATAATCGACTTTCCCCCTCTTTAGCGGTTCTCCGTCCATACAAAAAAATTTGAAAGGGTGTTAGCAGTGTTTGCTTCTATATTATATATATGTATCCATATATATATATATATATATATATATATATGCTATAAAATATATGTAAATATATATATATATATATATATATATATATATATATATATATATATATATATATATATATATATATATATATATATATATATATATATATATATATATATATATATATATATATATATATATATATATATATATATATATATATATATATATATATATATATATATATATATATATATATATATATATATATATATATATATATATATATATATATATATATATATATATATATATATATATATATATATATATATATATATATATATATATATATATATATATATATATATATATATATATATATATATATATATATATATATATATATATATATATATATATATATATATATATATATATATATATATATATATATATATATATATATATATATATATATATATATATATATATATATATATATTTATGTGCTTCAACATCGTCGCCTAGGCCGAATATTCACGCTGCGAAGGTTATGCTGTGTCTTTGGTGGGACCAAGTAGATGTTATTTATTATGAGCTGTTGAAACCAAACGAAACCATTACCGGGGAACGGTATCAAACTCAATTGATGCGATTGAGCCGAGCACTGCACGAAAAACGGCCACAATACGAGCACAGACACGAAAAAGTGATTCTTCAGCATGACAACGCTCGACCTCACGTTGCGAAACCCGTGAAAACCTACTTGGATACGCTCAAATGGGAAGTCCTGCCCCACCCGCCATATTCTCCTGATATTGCACCGTCCGATTATTACTTGTTCCGTTCGATGGCACATGGTCTCACTGGTCAGCAATTCCACTCATATGATGACATCTCAAAATGGCTTGATTCTTGGATAGCATCAAAAGACGAACAGTTCTATCGAAATGGTATTCACGTTCTACCAGAAAGATGGGCAAAAATGGTAGCTAGTGATGGGCAATACTTTGAATAATTCGTTTGTAACCTTTGTTTTCAAAATAAAGTTCCTTTTTCACCAAAAAAACAGCAAGAACTTAGTTGCACACCTAATATATATGGATACATGGATACATATATACAGAAGCGAAGACTGCTAAGACACCCTTTCAATTTTTTTGGTATGGACGGAGCATCACTAAAGAGGGGGAAAGTCGATTAGTCACAGAAATGAGAACACGTGGTTAATGAACCATCACTTAGCTCTCAAAAAGCGTAATAAATTTATGGACCATAACTTATGATTGATGGGGATGCATGGTTGGCTTCTATGGTATTGCTTCTTTTTTCTATGAAATTGCTGTACACATATATACGTTATACCACAACCGACCGCCCTAGCCACATTTGAAGCCAACATCCAAACACAGAGTCAGTAGAATCCAGCGGAAGCCCATAGCAACAAACAGACAATGTGACAACAGAACCAAACCATGCATGCGAGCGCATTACGACAAATCGATGACGAACGCAGGATTGACCGAAACACGCGGACAAAGGTTGCACCACCATCAGACCATTGGAAGGAATGATCAGTCAGCAGAAATAGTTAATAAAAGTGTTTTGAATTCAATTTAGTCTTTAGTCTTTAAGTGCGAATCATTGTAATCGGTTGAACAGTGTAATAAATGTTTTTTTTATAGTGTTGCACCACAATCATCATCTTTCCCACGAGGCGGCGGATTATTGCTCCAATAGCATCCATCTTTCCCATAAGAGTTCAGACTTTCGCTCCTCTAGAATACAAGTGCAGCGTAAACGTCTGAACAGGCGCCTCAGCAGATTCCCAGGCATCAACGACCAACGATGTAAGAACCGGACACCACGAACATGACACTTAGACGGAAAACATCGTGCCAGCATGTTCCCAACTGATCTCAGTAATTTAGAGTAGGCATTTTGGTTACTAGATTTGGTCTTTGGAGAAGATGCAGTCAGTTTGAGTATGAGTCGTGAGGAAATAAGAAGTCAGTCTTAATTGAAGTGTAAGTGAAATAACATCGGCAATAAAACATGTCCTTTAGGACATAGTGAATATTATTTGATCGCACTGGAACGGTCTGGCTGGCCTGTGGACTGTGTTCGGTAGGAGCGGGCAGAGGAAGCAAACCTCAATCTAAACCATCTCTATGAGCTCTAAAAAGAGCTGAATGACTTTGTTCCTAGCCACAGACGAACGACGATCGAGGATGATGGAAACTGCCGACTACACAAAATAATTCTATTATTTCTCTACTTCTATCTATACAATGGATCGCGTGTGTGCACGATTTTGCGAAACAAGACGCGTAGTGAATAATTAGTGAAAATTACGTTGCAACATTCGCCACCCCGCGACAACCGGCATGAAAGCGCTGTCGGCGAGCAACAACAAAACAGTGATAACGAGCAGCAAGCAACATCCCCATAGTTCTCCATCGTTCCACGGATTCGCTTACTGTATAGTCCCAATGGATACCGTCACCATCAAACAGCTGCGAGGATTGTACCGCCAACGGACTCAAGCAAAAAAGAAAGTAGTCCGGATCCAACGAACACTCATCAACAACAAGTCGCTTTTTTATAAAGACGCGATGGAAAATCTTCTACCAGACACCTTAAGAACTCAGGGTGTGAGGATTATGATGCTTACTCCTCGACCCACTAAAAACCCACCCGTGCCTTAAGCCCTGGACCCTCCCCGGGACCACCTTTCGGTATTACTTCGGGCAGGGGGCTAAAGGGTGATACGGTCAAAATTTGGTCAAGGGAAAACGCGTGTAAATCGGTGAAATCGTTTATTTAAAAAATCAATTTAAATTTCTTTTTCAAGTTCAATTAGTATAAAATTCAGGAAAAATATTCAGTTAGGCTTCCGCTTTTCCAAATCCGAATTGCCGGGCCTTACGCTTGACCCCTGCCATCAGATTTTGTACAGCCACCTTGTCCACCTTCTTCGCCGCAAAAAGCCAGTTTGCCTTGAACTGCTGCTCGTCCTTAGCAGTTTTTTTGGTCTTCTTTAGGTTCCGCTTGACAATAGCCCAGTATTTCTCAATTGGGCGGAGCTCTGGCGTGTTGGGAGGGTTCTTGTCCTTGGAAACCACCTGCACGTTGTTGGCGGCGTACCACTCCATGGCCTTTTTACCGTAATGGCAAGATGCCAAATCCGGCCAAAACAGTACGGAACAACCGTGTTTCTTCAGGAAAGGCAGCAGACGTTTATTCAAACACTCTTTCACGTAAATTTCTTGGTTGACAGTCCCGGAAGCTATGAAAATGCTGCTTTTCAAGCCACAGGTACAGATGGCTTGCCAAACCAGATATTTCTTTGCGAACTTTGACAGTTTCGTGTGCTTGAAAATATCTGCTACCTTTCCCCTTCCTTTTGCCGTATAAAACTCCTGTCCCGGAAGCTGCTTGTAGTCGGCTTTGACGTAGGTTTCGTCGTCCATTACCACGCAGTCAAACTTCGTCAGCATCGTCGTGTACAGCCTCCGGGATCGCGCTTTGGCCGTCGCATTTTGTTTATCATCGCGATTTGGAGTCACTACCTTCTTGTAAGTCGATAGTCCGGCTCGTTTTTTGGCTCGATGCACGGTTGTAGACGATACACCCAGCTTATTTGCGGCATCTCGGAGAGATAGGTTAGGGTTTCGCTTGAAACTACCGGCAACTCTCTTTGTCGTCTCAGCGGCTTCCGGTTTTCGATTTCCCCCCGATCCAGACTTCCTGGCTGTCGACAAACGTTCCCCAAACACTTTAATTACATTTGTAACGGTTGATTTGGCAACTTTTAGCGATTTTGCCAACATGGCGTGCGAGTAGCTCGGATTTTCGAGATGCGCGAGCAAAATTTTGATACGCTGCTCTTCTTGCTTGGACGGCATTTTGACAACTGAAGAGTGAATTCTAAAATCAAAATAGGAGCAACATTCTACACACACACACCTTCAAAATGAGGGGTGTTCAGGTTTTTTAAATGCAAAATTGAAAGAAATAAGTCAAGTTGATATTGACCAAATTTTGACCGTATCGCCCTTTATTGTGCTTGTTAAGCACCCACTATGTCTTACAACTTAGGACTTAAGTAGTTAGGTGGTCCCTGCGACCTGACGTTTGTCGTTTTGCCATTTTTGTTGGAGATGAAGGACAATCTGGGAGGCTGCTATGCATACCGCGTCCCGATTGTCCTGGTCTTGGCACATCCTCTGGACCAAATTATTCGTGTCACGACACGGATTATCGTGTCGTGACCGCTTACGGCTATCATGCCGGATCTCGCGCCGTCGAAGCGAGGACATGAGAAGAACACATGTTCGTCAGTTTCCTCTACTCCCGCGCACTCGGTGCATGCGGAGGACTGTGCATGCCCATATTTGTGCAGATATTGTCTGAAACAGCCGTGGCTGACAAAATCTGCGTTAAGTGGAAGTTCACTTCACTGTGTTGCCTACCAACCCACCCGGAGAGTTCCGGGATTAGTCGGTGGGTCCACCGACCTTTGATGGAGTTATTCCATTCCCTTTGCCACTTTACCATAGATGCGGCTCATGTGGTCTTTCGAATACATCTTGTTCCACGTTGTTCGAAGCACTGTGCATTCTCTTTTATAACAATGCCTATTGGAATCATCCCCGCTAGGACGCAGACCGCGTCGCGTGATACCGTTCGGTATGCGTTAATCACTCTTAGGCACATAAGCCTGTGCGTACTTTCTAGCTTATTCTTGGTACTCATGGCGGTGATCTATGCCGGCCCGCCGTACCTAAATATGGAGAGGGCGAAACTGGCAAGGAGTTTACGCTTACTCCCTTGGACCGCCGAGCTATTCGACATCATGCGGGATAATGCCGATATAGCCATAGAGGCTTTCTTGCAAGCGTAATCGACGTGGCTGATAAAGGACAGCTTATCGTCGATCATAACCCCAAGATACCTAAAAGACCTCTTCGATTCGATTATGCAGTTACCTGCACTGATCGTCGCATTTTGCTCCAATTTTCGGTTGTTAACAACCGTGACCTCAGTCTTATGGTGAGCTAGCTCCAGCTTCCTGGAACTCATCCATCTCTCCACAATGGCAATGGAGTGGGAGGCTGTTATCTCTACCTCTTCGATGGAATCACCACATATCTGCAGGGTGATGTCGTCTGCGAACCCGACTATCTTCAACGCATTCGGGAACTCTAGCCGTAGTACGTCGTTGTACATCGTGTTCCATAGCATCGGACTCAGGATCGAACCTTGTGGGACGCCTGCGGTGATCTGGACACGTTTCTGGCCTACCTCTGTGTTGTACACCAGTACGCGATTCTGAAAATAGCTTCCCAGAATCTTGTACATGTACCCCGGAACCTGAAGGCGTTGGAGCGATTCGGCGATAGCCACCCAACTGACGCTATTGAACGCATTTCTCACGTCAAGGGCGACCACTGCACAGTAGTGGACTCCTCACCTCTTGCGCTGGATTGCCACATCGGCCGTGTTAGTGACGGACAGAATGGCATCCATCGCCGACTTCCCTTTACGGAAGCCAAACTGGTTATTTTACAGACCACCTATACCCTCCGTGTACTTTTTCAGTCTGTTTTTGATTACCCTCTCGAGCACCTTATCTGCTGTATCCAACAGACATATAGGTCTATATGCCGATGGATTCCTTGGTGGCTTCCCTGTCTTTGGCAGCAACACTAGGGTCTGAATTTTCCAGGTGTCCGGGAAGACGCCCTCGTTCAGACACCTTTGCATCCCCACCCTGAACATTCCGGGAGCCAGCAAGCTAGCCGTCTTGATGGCCAGGTTCGGAATACCATCCAGTCCTGGCGCTTTGTTCACCTTTAGCGACTTTGCTATCGCAACTGGAACGCTGGTCATGGGACAAATCTACGGCGGCAGGGGCCATGGACTCGGGTCATGGTTCGAAAATAGTCCCCCAACGATCACCTGCAGCAGCTCTGGCGATTGCCTGGTTGGAGCCGCCGTTCCTCTGGTTTTGGCCTTTACTACCCGATAGGCGTCACCCCACGGGTTCGTATTGGCCTTCTGACACAGGCCCTCAAAGCAAGCTCGCTTTCTGGCCATTATCTCCCTCTTGGTGGCGAATAGTGCCTCTCTTCGCTCGATTCCTTCGGAGGTCAGCGATCGACTCTGTCCACCAATACACTGGCGATCTTCCATTCCTCGGTTTGATTTCTCTCGGCATGGTCACATCGCACGTTCGTGTAAGTGCCATCACGAGTCGTTCGCCGTAAAGTTCCTGGGTTTCGCGTAAGATTCGTTCGCTCTCAAGCGCCTCTTTAAAAGTCTCTACATCAAAGTAGGACGTCCTCCATCTGCGGGCAAATGGAGTGGATGCTCCTCCTTCCCGCTGCCTTGTATTGTGGACGATACAATAACGATCTGTCAAGTGGTCGCTATGGGTGTAGCCATCATCCACCCTCCAATTATTAAGCAGCCCAGGACTGCTGTAGGTTATATCGATTATCGATTCCGCTCTGTTTCTTTGGTAGGTACTTTTGGTACCCACGTTGGCTAGGTCCATATTGAGCCTAGCCAAGGCCTCCAGAAGAATTTGACCCCTGGGGTTGGTAAGGCGGCTCCCCCACTCGAGCGCCCAAGCGTTGAAGTCCCCCACTATTACTAACGGGTTTAGGCCAGTTAAGTCAGTTGTCATCCGATCGAGCATATTGGAAAACTGTTCAATCGACCTTCTTGGCGGTGCGAAGCAGCTGCAGAAGAACACTCCATTCACTTTTACAACCGCGAAGCCTTCGTTTGTGGTAGACACAACCTCCTGAACCGGGTACTTGCCCGTCGGCCATAATGCCGCCATATTGATATTGGACCTGTCCACAACCCAATAGCCGTTGCTGGCTGGGATGCGGTATGGGTCGGAAATTATAGCGATATCCGATACCGACTCGCGAACTGACTAACACAGCAGTTTATGGGCTGCCTCACAATGGTTCAGGTTTAGTTGTGTTACCACCATCATGGTTGGCTCGTCGACTTAGCGGCCGGGCACTTTCTAAAATTGCCTAAAAAATCAGTCAAATTGGAAATAAAACAATGGGACCTCTGATGAACGATAATTCTGCAAAATTCATAAAAACTCCGGTGTGAACAAAATGGTGACCTTTTCGAATTGGAATTGGAATTGGAAATCGTGGAGTGGAAATCACAATATTAGGAATTGGAGGAATTGATTCGAATACGGCATCTTCATTACGAAGAAAACCAGGTTTACTTAAAATCTCAGCATCAACAAAGCACCGAATTCGAACTGTAGATTATGTTTCGTTTCAAACAAAAACATACCGATATCCTAACCTTCACAAACCTGAGGTAGAAAGACAAATAAACGAAATGCTCGCAAATGGAATTATTCAAAATTCAATTTCGCACTGGACATTGCCTATTTGGATAGTTCCAAAAGCAGTTTATGTTAGTGGTAAGAAAAAATGGAGAATTGTAGTCGACTATCGTTAATTAAACGAAAAGACTATCGACAACAAATTTTCAATTCCTAATATGGAATTTGGATAAAATTAGGAAGGAGTGTTTACTTTACCACACTGGACCTTAAATCAGGGTTCCACCAAATAGAAGTGTATACTGAATTATATTAACTTTTATTATTTTTCTAGTTCTAATTAATATTCACTATCAAATTTACTATTTTGTAATTTGTATTAATATTCCCCAATCGACTAGGGGGGGCTGCTATACGCTGGCGTGACTGTGATATTCAGTGCATAGCACATACACGTTGAACGATTAGATTGATGATAATTTTATTTTATCTGACTTAACCTACCGAGGCCTCCGTCTGTGCGGTGGCTACGTGACCGTTTTTGCATTGCTCAGCATAATCGCTGTCGCCCGTTCATCGTCTGGGTGGCTTGACAGCGTTTATGCTGAGCAAAGTGTTTACATTAACATATTTTGCTTTGCGCGTGTTTCTTAGAAGGCCCGTATCCATCACACACCCTTCCTTAATGAGTTTAAAAATTAGCCTACAGTTCTAATTTGTAAATCTAAAATGTTAATGTTTAGTAAATGTTTAAAATAGCCTGTAATGACTATACTAATAATGTTTATATATGAATATTGGTATTTTAAAATAGATAGAAATTGTTACAACATGTTTTTCATAAAATAATATTAATGTAAAATTTAATTAAAAAAATATATTGATAGAAATTATAACAAGTGTGTTTCGTTTCCGCCTTTTTGTTTATATAATGTATATATTTTGTTACTCCCTGCTCCTTCCTTTTTTTTATGATAAAAATTCCTAAACTCTATCTCTATGCACTATGTGTCCTTGTTATTTTTAATCGATATTTTTAAATTGGAACCCAAATCTTCAAGGATTTCATATGGTCCCTCGTACTTTGCCTCTAATTTGGATCCCTTTTCTTTTTTTACGAGGACTAATTGTCCTTTCCTAAAACTTTTGGCTTTGATATTTTCGTTACATTTTGAATTCCTATGTGCCTTTATCTTTCGAAGGCTTTCCCTAGCCTCTCTTTGAGATGTCTGCAACTGGAACTTCAAAATGCTCGCATAATCATCCATGTTGTAGATCGGGTCTACTTCATCTTGTCTAGTTAGGTTTGAGGGAAGAGTGCAAAGTCTTCCGAAAAGTAACTCAAACGGAGTCCTGCCTGTTGCACTGTGCACCGTTGTATTATAAACAAACTTATAAAACGGTAAACAAGTGGACCAATTTCCATACGAGTTGTTTATTTGTATGCGTAGAAAATTCGCTAGTACCTTATGTGAATTTTCTAACGCTCCGATCGCCTGATGGTGGTAGGCTGTGGAATTCAGCTTCTCCACATGTAGTACATTCTGTTCCTCTGTCTGTTAAAATTTGTGTTGGTACACCATATTTTAGAATGACATTCTCAACATACGCTTTGGCCACCGCATCTGTCGATTTGTCCAAAATAGGTGTTGCTGTTACAAATTTGTTTATATCACATTGGGAAGTCAGTATATACTGATTTCCCCTGTCGTCTGGTAATAATGGACCAACTATGTCCAAGAATATTTTCTCAAAAGCACGACTAGCTGTGCTTGTCATTTGCATCGGTAGCTTAGTGCTAAAGCTTTTGTTTTTCTGGCACTGTGTACATTTTTTTTATAAATGAACTGACATCACTGTGTATGGTTTTCCAGTGATATCGCTGTTTTATAATATTTGCTGTTCTTCTGATTCCCGCATGCCCTGCAGTTGGCAATACGTGGAAGTCATTTATAATAATTTGTCGTTAATTTTCATCGTCTATTTGACGAATATTTTTGCCTAAGACAATTATAGGCGGCATGCGTTTTATATTGAGGATCTCTATTTTGTAACTCGCCTTAAGTTACGCCCGCTCAGCCCTTAAGTGACTCTAATCACACTCTGGTTCGGCTCTTTCATACCGAGGTTACAAAATAAGAGGAAAAACCATAGAGATCAATTATTTTAATTTTACGGCGTTTTATTAAATTTTTGGCCCTAACAGTCCCTATCAGCCCTAGCTATACCCCTACTCACGGTGATGGTGTGAGGTGTCAGTGTTGGGCCCATCGATGAACGCTGGTCAACTAAGTCCACACGAGGTTGCCGATTGCCCCGATTGCGATGTGTCGAGAATGCCGATTCGGTGATGGATGTTTGCGCCGTCCACGCAATTTCGCTGATCACCACCTTGCCTCCAATCGTGCCGATTGCCCCGATTGTGCCGCAGATGCGTCGATTACGCCGATCTGGTGGTGTCGCTAGTCCTGTGAGGGATATCGTTGCCGTTGGCGCGCCTTTGCTGCCACATAATACCAATCGAGTGGGTGCCGATCAATTAGTTGTCGATCGATTTGGATACGAACCGTAGGTGTTTGCGAACGGGTGATGAATAACCAATCACCAAGAACAGTTTTTTTTTCCACAATTTTGTTGAACTTTTGGGTTTTCTTCGTGAGCTATGGTGTAGGTCGATTGCTGGTGCTCAAGCAAGTGGCCGAGTCTCCTCACATGCAAGACTCAGGAACCGGCGAACAGGCCTTTTTTCCTAGGTAGCATTCGGTGTTGAGAGTCGAGAGCATCAGGCAGTACTGCTACCAAGCATACCAGTTCGAAAGGGTGTTGTTGTTGTGTTGTGTTGTGTTGTGTTGTGTAGGCTGATTACATCACCTATTCAGCGTGCTGTTGTTGGATACTAACATTGGGTGTAATTTAGCTACTAGCTTTTATTTTGCATGTTATCTAAGTTAAATAGTTTATGGTAGTTTATGAGCATGATTATTTCATTTCATAGTACTTAAGTTTTCTTAATTTATGTACTTTTAAGGCCCTATCTAGCTAGCTAATATTTATCTATAGATCTTTCCTCTTTCGATTAAATACCCCCATTTCTGTTAGATAAACTAAGAATTGAGTGAGCGAACGAAGTGACTGGTCACACTCCCATACAGCTCGGGTAAAAATTATTAATGAAATTAATAATTTTTAAGGATACCTCATAACAACTCTCGCCATACCGCACCTGTACCAATTACAGCTTATGGTCAATAAACAGGACATAACAAAATTTTAATGACATACTGTGATAATTAATTTACTCAACTTATCTATATTAAGAAAACATACCACAGATCGAAGATCCGTTAGTGAATTAACAAATAGTAACATTCAATAACAAAAATAATGTATTTACAGTTAAAAAATAGCGCTTTTTTAACAATAAAATAAAATGAGAAAGCGGAATGAATTTTGAAAACGAGTTAGACAAAGTGTTCTTTGCAAATCAACTGTCATATAAGAAATTCACTATTTCAATTTGGTTCCAATAAGAAACATTACTTCGATTTTTGCCGGCGTGACAATGACAAGTGATATCGTGTTGTTGAATAATGGGCCCGTGATCCTTCATTGGTGAACTTATCGTTGCCAAATAATAATTTTTCTAATTGAATTCAAATCAAATGTGATGAAAATGTTTGCTTATGGCGAGTGTGTCAATTTACATTGTAGTTTGACCTTTCTGAAGGTCACAACTATTGACATTAATACACATACTTATTCACATATATATGCTTTTAAATCACCTGCTGAAAAAACACCAAGGTTGTTTCCATTAAGGTCAGCAACCTCAAATGAGCAAGAACCTTTCTTGGCCAGAACAATGCATGGCTCATACACTTCGCCTAACTTGGCGTTGAAATGGTCAGCAGCACAAGACTGACGAAAAGTGCGTTTGTACACTCTTTGACCAATATCGAAAGTTGAAGAGTATCTTTTGTGTCTGAGGTCATACCGTTGTTTGGTACTCTCATGGCCTTTTTGAAGGTTATCTACAACCTTTTCGAAGATCGATTTGTGAACAATCTTCATACGTTCCATCCTGTCCATTTCGGATAGTTCTCTCTCATCTGAAATACGATGTTTGGATCCCTTTATGACGATTTCGTGACCGAAGATCACTTTAAAAGGGGTGAACTTGGTTTTCGAATGAATTGTATTATATAACACGAACTCTACTTCTGAGATCTTTGAGTCCCACATTCTTTGGTTCTCCCGTGCATAGCTACGAATCATAGTGTTGATGGTACGGTTTGGTCGCTCCGTGGGGTTCGCTTGACTACGGTGTCTTGCGCTAGCCCGATGTTGTACTTCATATTTTGACAGTAAGGCTTGGAATTCTTTTGAACGAAAGCTGGTCGCATTGTCTGAAATGAGATACTGTGGCACTGACAACCGTTGGAACCACATTCCGCATCGAACGCTGAAGTGCTTCGGTTGTTTTTTTTCCGCACTCCGCACTACCTCGTTTGTTTTTTTATCCCGCCGAAAACCACGCGGTATTTGTAGTGCATCGGAAAATTAGTGCACTGTTTGAACCGCCGATATCCAGCCGAGCGTTCCTTTAGGGAAGCAGACATTCCCGGCCGAGCCCGACGGATGATCTGTCCAGCCAGTACCATCGTCAAACACCCGAGGGGAAAAAGTGTAACCCCATAAGCATCATCGCAGCAAGGAAGGTCATCGCTCCATCCACTGCCGGTCAGCAAGCGGTGCTTTGTTTGCGAACAACAGCAGAAGCTGCCATACCGGCAAACGGCAAGTAGCACATTTGTTTTTTTGTTCCCTCATCTGCTAGTGTGTTGTGTATCTCTCTCCCATATAGTAAATCGTTCAGCATAGGGTGGTCCAAAAAAAAAAATAATCTGATTTTTATTTTGTTTTATTTAATTTTTTTTTTTTTGTTCCCTAATTAGTTTTTTTTTTCATGGATGATTCTAAGGGGAGCGACATGCCTCCCAAAGATGTTTTTAGGGCGCGCTGTTATCAGCCGTCTTCTGCCTCTCCTTGGGTTGTCTACTTTCGGCAGAAAGTGAAAGCCCTAGACTTTTTGGGCATAAAAAGAAATTTGACGCGTCGTTATCCGGGGACCGAATTCCATCAGGTCAACCGAAACAAACTGCGTGTTACTGCACCTACATATAAAATTGCAAATGAAATTGCTAGTGACGAAGGTTATAATGTCGAGTACTACGTCTACATCCCATCTCGAGATGTGGAGATAGATGGCGTGGTTTCTGCAGCGAGCCTGACGTGTGAAGACGTTATGGAAGGTAAGGGGCGACTTCCAGATTCCGCTTCGTCTACCATTGAGATTCTGGAATGCAAACAATTGCATGCAGGATCAATGGTAGATGGAAAAAAGACGTATTCTCCATCGGACTCGCTACAAGTGACCTTTGCCGGATCAATTCTCCCAAAATTTGTTGAAATAGATAAAGTTTTTTTCCCAGTGCGCCTTTTTGTACCAAGGGTATTTAATTGTACCAAGTGCAAACAGTTGGGTCATACGGCTACTTTTTGCGACAACAAGCCCCGTTGTGGCAAATGCGGCCAAAGGCATCTAGAGGATGCTTGCCAACAGGAAGCAACCAAGTGTGCTTACTGTGGCAAAGAGCCTCTCCACGATCTGCAGAACTGCCCCGTGTACAAGAAGCGCACTGGTAATGTGAGACGTTCCATACAAGAACGCTCCAAGCAGACGTATGCAGAAATGTTAAAGTCGCAAAACGGAGCGTCTGCATCGTCTGTATCAGCCGCTCAAAATGAAAATCCTTTCTTGATTTTGTCTTCCGATGAACTGGACTCTGACGAAGCCGATGAGAGTGGATTTCCGGAGGTACACGCCCCCGGTAAAAGAAAGCCTACTAGTTCTCCGGGTGTGCGCCGGAAATAAATAAAACCTACTCTCAAAAGCTTGCAAAAAATTGGAGGTAGCGGGGGTTAATTTAAAAAACCGAATAAACCGGTAATAGCTGATGCATCCGTTCCTAGCTGTAGTTATACCAACCCGCCGCTACCTAATAACAGTAACCGTAAGAGGTTGCCAAAACCAAAAACTACGTCTTCTCGCAATTCTAAGAATATCCCGTCCAAGCGAGGTAAGATTAATTTTAGGGACATTGTGGATAACATTTTAAATGCTCTTGGCCTTTTGGATGCTTCACCGCTCCGAGGAATTATTGACCTGCTTATTCCTATAGTTGGAAACTACTTCAAGCAATTGACTGTATCATGGCCCCTTATTGGTGAATTCATATCTTTCGATGAATAATTCGTCGAGTGAGGATCAAGATATGATCACCGTATCACAATGGAACTGTCGCAGTCTAATACCTAAATTAGACTCGTTCAAGTATTTGATTCACAATTCTGATTGTGATATATTTGCTCTCTGTGAAACATGGCTTTCATCCGAAGATGAATTAAACTTCCACGATTTTAACATTATTCGCCTGGACCGAGATGATTCATATGGTGGCGTACTTCTGGGGATCAAAAAATGCTACCCCTTCTATAAAATCTCACTCCCAATAATCTCAGGCATTGAAATCGTCGCTTGCCAAATAAATGTAAAGAATAAAGATCTTTGCTTAGCTTCCGTCTATGTCCCTCCGAGGGCATCAATAAACCGCCGTCAACTTTGGAGTTCAATTACATTACTTCCATCTCCAGTTCTTATTCTGGGTGATCTGAACTCCCACGGTACTTCTTGGGGCGAACAATACGATGACAATAGAGCGGGTAATTTCTATGACTTATGCGACGATTTCAACTTGACCATCTTGTACACTGGGGAAGCGACACGAATAGCAAAACCTCCTGCCAGGGGGAGTCGTCTTGACATATCTTTGTGCTCTAACTCACTATCATTAGATTGTCTGTGGAAGGTAATCAATGATCCCCATGGTAGTGATCACTTACCAATTATTATCTCAATCACAAATAGTTTTAATAAAACAGACCAGTCAATCCATGTTTCTTATGACCTCACGAGGCATATCGATTGGCAACATTTTGCATCGGCGGTAACCCTTGGTATTGATTCTACCGATCCTCTTCCACCATTAGAAGAGTATCGTTTCCTTTCCGACCTGATGTACAAAAGTGCATTAGAAGCTCAGAAACGACGTGCATCCCTCAAAGGAAGACCCGCCACCCCTGGATGGGATGATGAATGCACTAAGTTGTATCTTGAGAAATCCGATGCGTTTAAAGATTATCGTAGACATGAAACATGTGAGCTTTTTGATAAGTACCTCAAGCTTGAAAAAAGGCTTAAAAACTTACTCAAAGCAAAGAAACGCAATTACTGGCGTTCGTTTGTAGAGGGACTATCTAGAGAAACCTCGATGACAACGCTTTGGAGAAAGGCTCGTTACATGCGAAACCGCTCATCCTCCAATGAGAGTGAAGAATACTCCATGCAGTGGATATTCGACTTCGCTAAAAAGGTTTGTCCAGACTCTGTCCCAACAAAACCGAATTTACGGGATACTACCCGAAATAACGGTTCTCTGGACGAACCATTCACAATGTTGGAATTTTCAATGGCACTTCTTTCATCGAATAACTCTGCTCCGGGAAGCGATATGATTAAATTCAACCTTCTAAAAAATCTCCCCGATATCACTAAAAGACGATTACTTAACCTGTATAACACTCTTATGGAATTAAATATAGTTCCACCCGCATGGAGGCAGGTTAAAGTAATAGCTATTCAAAAGCCTGGGAAACCAGCGTCTGATTACAATTCTTACCGTCCGATCTCTATGCTATCATGCGTAAGGAAATTGTTAGAAAAAATAATCCTATCAAGACTTGACCGTTGGGTTGAATCAAACAACCTGCTATCAAATACGCAATTTGGTTTCCGAAAGAGCAAAGGAACAAACGATTGTTTAGCGTTGCTTTCATCTGATATACAACTGGCCTTTGCACACAAGGAGCAATTGGCTTCAGTATTTCTGGATATTAAGGGCGCATTTGATTCAGTTTCCATAGATATACTGGCAGATAGTCTGCACAGTAGTGGATTACCAGGAATTTTAAATTACTTTTTGTATAATTTACTGTCAGAAAAACAAATGATCTTCAATCTGGGTCAACTGACAACTTCCAGAATTAGCTACATGGGCTTACCCCAAGGCTCATGTTTAAGTCCCTTGCTTTATAATTTTTATGTTAAAGATATTGATAACTGCTTGGAAAATAGATGCACGCTAAGACAACTTGCAGACGATGCTGTGATCTCCTTTAGAGGTCCACGTGCGGAAATCTTGCAAAGACCATTGCAAAATTCCCTAGATAATCTGTCCATCTGGGCCAGAAATTTGGGGATCGAGTTTTCACCGCATAAAACCGAATTGGTAGTGTTTACTAGAAAGCGGTTCCCAGCCCAACTGCGTCTCAAGCTGTTGGGAAGAGACATTACCCAATCTTTGACCTTTAAATACCTTGGAGTCATGTTTGATTCAAAATGCACTTGGAGTAATCACTTTGCGTATTTAAAACAGAAATGTCAACAAAGGATCAATTTTCTAAGATCAATTTCCGGGACATGGTGGGGTGCTCACCCGGAAGACCTCATTAAACTCTACAAAACAACTATTCTTTCAGTTCTCGAATATGGTTCGTTTTGCTTCCTCTCGGCAAGAGATAGCCACCTCATCAAATTGGAACGCATTCAATATCGTTGTCTACGTATTGCCCTTGGCTGTATGCATTCAACGCACAATATGAGCCTGGAGGTTCTGGCAGGAGTAAAACCCTTACAGAACCGCTTCTGGGAGCTCTCATCTAGAATACTGATCAAGTGTGGAATCAGTAACAACCTTGTGATTGAAAACTTCGAAGAAATGCTCGAATTGAGAACCCAGTCTAGATTCTTACGAATCTATATTAACTATATGTCATCTGATATTAGTCTTCCATGCTATATCCCTCCTAGTGTACGCTTTCCTTATCACAGTTCCTCCATTGCTTATGATTTCTCCATGAAACAGGCTATTCAAGGAGTTCCAGATCAACTTCGACCTATTTTAATTCCCCATATTTTCATCGAAAAGTACCAACATGTCAATAGAAGAATTTTCACTGATGGGTCGCGCATTGATGGATCCACTGGTTTCGGTGTTTACAATGCATACTCATCTGCCTTCCGGAAACTTCAGGAACCTTGTTCCGTATATGTTGCTGAGCTGGCAGCAATCAATTTCGCATTGGGGATAATTTCCGACATGCCCGTAGACCATTATTTCATCTTCTCGGATAGTCTCAGTTCTATTGAGGCTCTCCAGTCGATGAAAACAGTTAAGCACTCATCTTACTTTCTTTCAAAAATAAGGGAGCAGATGTGTGCGTTGGTCGAAAGATCATTTAGAATTACCTTTGTATGGGTCCCCTCACATTGCTCAATTCCAGGCAATGAGAAGGCGGACTCTCTAGCAAAGGTGGGCGCACAAGAAGGCGAGATTTTTGAAAGAAGAATTTCACATGATGAATTTTTCCCATTAGTACGACAGAGTTCTCTTCAAAGTTGGCAAAACGCTAGGACAAGTAATTCTGGTTACATTGGTGGTTACATTCCATTATTCCAAATGTTTCGTCGAGATCGTGGTTCAAAGGTCTGGATGTAAGTCGCGGTTTCATTCGTGTGATGTCAAGACTTATGTCCAACCACTACTCGCTAGACGCACATCTCTACAGAATTAACCTCGTCGATAGCAACATATGTAGGTGCGGAACCGGTTATGATGACATCGATCACGCAGTTTGGGATTGCGATTTACGAATTCCTTTGTTTGTCGGATCTAAGAGTGTAATGTCATCACCCCCTCCCTTTCACTCTAGTAAATTCCCTGCCATTGTGTCCCAGTTATATTATCCCTTTGTTTCCGTGCTACTTGTACCTGCCCAGCAAGCTGTGGTCACCCATCTGCAGCTTAGTTCCAGTAAGGGACTACAGAGACCGAGGATTTGGAAGATGTCGCAACCATGAGCAGCAACAAATACCTGAAATAAGTTACCTGCCTAGCCCCTTCCAAACAATAATGTGACCCATTAACCTCGAGCTAGCCACGAGTAATTGGCACCCCACTTTACTAAAATTGAAAAATTGTACATTGTAAATAACAATATTGAATATCGGCTCCGTAAAGTGTTACACACGCCTGAGCCTAACAAATAAACGAACTGATTAAAAAAAAAAAAAAAACCGTCGGAACCACTGCTGTTCCAGAATCTCACAAACACTACTGGAGGAAATCTTGCGCACTGGAGTCAGGCGACAATATTTAGAAAATACGTCCATAAGGACAAGAAGGTGAGTATTGCCTCGAGTACTTCTCGGAAGAGATTGGATGTAGTCCATTGTGAGAATCTGGAATGGTTTGGTTGTGACGCGTTGATTACCTATTACTGGGACAACCGATGTGGTCGAATGCTTAATTCTTTTGCAAACCTCGCAATTACTTATATAGCGCTTTACATCTGCCGACATTCGTGGCCAGTAATAGCGTTTTTTTAATTTTATCAATGGTTTTCTCAAAACCAATATGGAAAGCGCTGTCATGCTCTATGGAAATAATTTCATTTCGCATCGATTCAGGGGTACACAGCTTCCAGTTGAAGGCATAGTCCAGCACATCAGACTGTGAAGAGACCAATTTATAAAGTTTCTTTCCCTCGATCTTGAAATCCATATATTTCTCTGGTTCACGTTGGACTGAAATGAATAACCGTGAATACCAATCAGTTTTTGTTTCGACTTCTAAAACCTCTATTGATCTAGACAGAGCATCTGGCACGATGTTTTCCCGACCCTTACGATGTCTCAGTACCATATCGTATTGTTGTAACTCAATACTCCATCGTGATAGTCGAGATGATGTCCGCCATTTGGAGCGCATAATAAAGGTTAATGCCGAAGAATCGGTAACTAGAGTGAATTGGGTTCCTTCGATGTAACATCGAATTTTTTCGATGCATCGTATGGCAGCCAATCCTTCCTTTTCAGCGGCGTGGTAGTTAAGCTCCGCGCCAGATAGTTTTTCCGAGTGGTAGGCGATTACTTTTTCGTAGCCGTTCAGAATTTGGGTTAACACTCCAGCGATTGCATGATCGCTCGCATCTGTTTGTACAGTAAAGGGGAGGATGAAATCAGGGTTGGCCATAACGGGTGCGCTAATTAATTTTTCCTTGATCTTCAGAAATGCGTGATCTACCTCTGAGCTCCATTCAATCCTTTTCGGACGATTTTTAAGTAAATTGGTCAAAGGGACAGTAAGTGCACTAAATTGCTCAATTAATCTTCGGTAATAATTTACCATACCTAGAAATCTACGGTGTGCACGGACGGATTTAATCACCGCATAAGCAACAATCGCATGAACACGATCTGGATTGGGCCTAAGACCATCTTTTGACAAAATATAGCCCAGATAAGGCACTTCAGGTGCACAGAATTTTGATTTCGTTAAATTAATCCGCAAATTAGCCTCTTTCAACCTCTTAGCTAACTCCTTCAAATGATTAATGTGTTCTCTGAAAGTCTTGCTAGCCACAACAATATCATCCGAATAGACGAAAGTGTTTGGTTCTAGCTCACCAAATCCCAACACTCGGTCCATTAGTTTGCTAAGCGTCGCGGGACTGTTAACAAGCCCGAAAGGAAGACGCTTAAATTGAAAAAGTCCCTTTCCAGGAATAGAAAATGCCGTATACGGACGAGATTCAGGACTAAGTGGAATTTGCAAAAAAACTTGGCTCAAATCTATAGTCGTGAGATATCTGAAAGATCCCAGTCGACTAAGGATGCGATTTTGATGTAGAAGTTGGTATGCATCCCGTTTAGTACGTTCGTTTAACTTCCTAGCATCTAAGCAAAGACGAACAGCGTCACTGTCTCGCTTAGCGACTGGTACCACAGGTTGTGACCAATCGGAGCGAGACCGTTCAACAATATCGTCTTTGATCATATTGTCCAAAGATAAGTGAATTTTACGTTGTATTTCAGGGCTCTTGCGAATTGGAGGGTGCTCACGAAATTCGTCCTTGATATCAATAGTATGAGTGAGTACTTGTGTACATCCAATATTTCCAGGTTCGGGAACCAAGAAAAATTGTTTTACTTCGTTCAGCTCGTTTTGTTCTTCCGGGGTCAACGACATCACATCTTCGAAAATTTCTTCGGAATCGTCGATAGTTTCAATAAATGAGTCTTGCAGAGAGGGATATATTACGTGTTGATCCCAGAATGACATTCCCAGATAACATTGTCGCTTCAAAGAAGGTGCAACGACAAAGGGAACAATTCTCGTAACTCCGTTGAACAACATAGGAATTTCTAATTCACCTGTTGGAGATGATACGCTGTACCCTGAAATAGAATAAATATTATAATGTAAATGTAGAACAAAACATGCTAAACTATACACAAACCTTTTATATTCTACTTACCTAAAACACAGTTCCTTGTTCAACTCACACATTGACCACACACACGAGACTCCCTATTCGACGATCACCTCACAATAGGACATAGATTCCACAATGTTATTGAGAAACAATAAATCAGTTTGAATTCGACTATCGTTCAGAACACACGCTGCATATCTGCATATCACGGATAAATAATATACCCGTCATTCGTCGTCTCGCTAGTCAGTTCACCACAAATTCCCATCCACCTGTGAAGTACCTTCTTCATCCAAAGCTGCCAGGTATTGAAGATCGCCAATCCGTCGAAAATTAGTGCGCGGTGAGAAGTCGCGCCTACAAAATTTGGTGCCGAAACCCGGGAATTGTGTTGCAGAAATTACTCGAAGGTAGCCATTGTTCTCGTTGTCTGGGCTACGTTGCTGCATTGTGGTGCCTATTGTTCCTGTGCGTCGCAGTGAAATACCATCGGAGTGGATCGATTAATCTTCGAGACCGCTCAACCTATCTCGGCACTGTGATTTATCTGAATTTTTTGGCCATTTGCAGCCTTCAATACCACACTAGGAAAGCCACGGACGAGTAACGAACGACGATAGTAAGAAACCATTCGTCGATACCAGGTGGGTGACATCGTTTCTATTGTCTCGAGCACAATGAAAAAACATGCTTCTCGATCTGGAACTGCGAGGCCAGCAACATTGAAAACGCTTTTGCGGCAAAGAGTGAACATTTTGGGCTCTGCCGCGTTAATTAAGAAGTTCGACGATGAATATCAACATGGTCAAATCCATCACCTCAAAGTGAGGATTGAAAAGCTCGATCGTTTGTGGACTGATTTCGCTCTAGTCCAAGACGAAATCGAAGAATTGGAACCTGGGGTCGCGGGCGACGAAACTGATGACGACGAGGATCCAGTTATGTCGACTGAACGAATTCAGTTTGAGAATTTGTATTTTGACCTCAAAGCATCCCTGGTTAGCAAATTCCTGCCGAGCCCCATCCCTCCAGTCCATCCGTCAGTCGTCCTCCGGTGCAACCAATGCATTCTGTGCGGTTGCCAGAGATCAACATTCCAGACAATCCATCTAACTGGGCAATCCATCTAACTGGGTTGTATTTCGGGACATCTTTCGGTCCATGGTTCATGAAAGCAATCACCTCTCGTCGGTGCAGAAGATCCACTATTTGAAGGCGGCTCTCAAAGGCGAAGCCGCACGAATCATCGCCAATCTTGAGGTGCACTCTGAAAACTATTTGATCGCTTGGAAATCGGTTTGTGAGCGATATGATAACGAAAATATTCTTCGGAAGCACCATTTCGCAGCTCTTTCTGCAATTCCTACCGTAAAAAGAGCTTCCTCGTCGTCGTTATACGAACTCGTCGATGAGTTTGATCTTCATGTGGGTATGTTGAGAAAGCTGAATACGCCAGCTGACTTGTGGAATACTGTGCTGGTTGAAACTCTGAGCAAGCGTTTGGATCCCGCTACTCAAAGGGAATGGGAGAACAGTTGTGACGAGAACGTGCGTCCGTTTTACCAGCAGTTAGTTGAGTTTATGCGGAAAACGTCGCGAATTCTTCAATCCGTCAAATTATTACAGAACCCCAGTCCCACTCCAACTTTCGAATCTAGGCCCTCGAAAAATAAATCGATTTCCACCCACAATGCAACTGAGGTTGCTAGCAAATGTCAACTTTGCAAGGAAGCCCATCCCCTTTTCAAATACGATCAGTTTGTCGGCATGGACGTGAAGCAACGCTTTGAGCTGGTGAAGAAAAACGGACTCTGTATTAATTGCCTGAAGGGATCACATCTCGCGAAGAACTGTAGCAGTGGAGGATGCAGGAACTGCGCGAAGAAACATCACACACTTCTGCATCTGCCACCGCTAACCGCGGGCGCTAAGCCGCAATCACAAAGGACATTACTTTGTTCCACCGCTAAAGGTGCAGTGGTTTCTTCAGAGCAATAACAAGTTTCATCGAGTTCAGCCGCATCCGTATCGCAATCGATTGCTTCACCACCATCGCGTGTGATACCGCCATCCATCGTGGCTAATCAATCTGGTTCGGTTAACACGTATTCGTATTCGGTCGTCGTTGCTCCCTCCCCGTCACCGGTTAAGCCGTCCGTTCCGCGTTCGATCGCTAAACCTCTCGATTTGGACTCTTCTCTTGTAGCCTCCTACGTTGCTCAGCAAAGCGGATCTAGTAATGCACCCAACGTGGAAGTCTTTTTGTCGACAGTGGCCATAAAGGTGAAGGACATGAACGGGAATCACCAGTACGCTCGTGGGGTTCTGGATAGCTGCTCCCAAGCTAACTTCATTTCCGAGGCTTTGGTGCGTAAACTGGAGTTGAAGCGTGACAGAATCAGCATCGACTTAAGTGGTATTGGCCAAGGAATCGTCCACATCCGCTCCAAGGTAGTTGTTAAAATCTCGTCTCGCTTTGGTGGATTGCTGGGCGACTTTCCGAAGCCTTAAACATTCCATCCATCTGTGTAATCAGCGCGACTGTTAGTCTCGACAGTAAGCTACAGCGGTTTTGGGAAGTCGAGAACTTCGACGGTTATAAGGCGATGACTCCGTTGGAAGAAGCCTGCGAGGAACACTTTCGTAGGACAGTGACTAGGACAAGTGATGGTCGCTACATGGTTCGCCTTCCTGTACGCGAAGAAATGCTTGCGATGTTGGGAGATTCTTTTTCGGTGGCGCAACGTAGATTTTGGGCGATAGAGCGTAAATTTGCGGTTAAAATCGCGTCGAAAATCCTCAGTTTGTCCTGCCTCACCATGCCATCTTTCGTCCCGAAAGCTCCAACACGAAAACCCGCGTCATCTTTGACGCCACCTGCAAGGGTAGTTCCCAGCTGTCGTTGAATGACGTATTTCTTGTCGGTCCGACTGTTCAACCACCCCTCCTCGCTATCGTCTTCAATTGGCGGATTCCTCGGTTCGTCTTCAAGGCGGATGTAGAGAAGATGTTTCGCCAGATCTGGGTCCATCCTCAGGATCGGAAGTTTCTGCAAGTCCTGTGGCGATCCAGCTCATTCCATCAACTCAATCAGTTCCAACTTATTACGGTTACATACGGGACTTCATGCGCACCATACCTCGCAACGCGTGTGCCAAATCAACTGGCGGAAGACGAAGGGCACCGATTTCCCCTCGGTGCGGAGATTGTTTTAAAAGGCTTCTACATGGACGATGCGCTGTCGGGAGAAGATGGAAACTGCAATTGAATCTACCAAGCAACTGGCAGAACTTCTGAATCTGGCGGGTTTCATCTTGCAAAAATGGAGCTCGAATGATCCATGGATTCTAGCTCATCTGCCAGACGAACTGAAGGAGTACTCACCAGAAACAGAAATCGACGGTTCTGGTACCGTGAAAACACTGGGCCTTCTATATGCACACAGCACAGATGAATTTGGTTTCAAGATCCCGTCTCTTCCTCCGTTGAACAAGGTCACCAAGAGGATGGTGGCCTCCGAGATGGCGCAGTTATTCGACCCGCTCGGACTAGTAGGATCAATAGTGATGAGTGCTTAAATGTTCATCCAGAAATTATGGGCGATTCACATCCCTTGGGACGACGAACTTTCAGAGAATCTTCGAGACTGGTGGATGCAGTTCCGAAACGAAATTCCGGAGTTAACAAAGCTGAAGATTCCACGACGCGTATTCGCAAGCGCTTACAACAGTAACACCTTGGATTGCTTCTGTGACGCTTCAGAACACGGCTACAGCGCATGCATCTACGTGGTATCGTCAGACGGAGCTACAATTCATTGCAGCCAGCTACTTATCGCCAAATCTAGAGTAGTACCGCTACGTGGACTTACTACCCCCAAACTAGAGCTGTGCGCTGCTGTATTGGGGTGTCAGCTGATGGAGCAAATTCGAAGCACGACAAGGTTCACCGGATCGGCGACGTTCTGGTCGGATTCCAGTATAGTCTTGCACTGGATCCGATCACCCCCAACTGTATGGAAGGTGTTCGTCTCGAATAGGATAGTGGAAGTTCAAAAACTCTCGAACAACGACTGCTGGCGCCATGTTTCATCGCAGCAGAACCCAGCGGATTTCTCACCAGTAGAAATACTCGAAGATCGACTATGGTGGCATGGGCCTGATTACCTCGTGCAGGCTGTCGAAACTTGGCCAAAGGATATAGTTTCTCTCACTCGTGCGGAGCAGGAAACTCGTGACGTAGAAGCTCGTCAAGTAGTCAGCTTCGCAGCTACGCAAGTTGATCACTCCATCATTCATCGGTTCTCTAACCTAGGCAGGCTACTCCGTGTGGTTAGCTACTGCTTTCGTCGCAAAGTTGGTCTTCTGCAACCTGGTGAAGTAGATATCTCTCTAAAGTCGCTCATTCGATACGTTCAAGGGACAGAGTTCCCTCAAGAAATCCGTTATCTCTCCGCAAACCCTCTTCGGCAGTTAACAAGTAAGGATCGGAAGCTACAATTGGCATTCAAGACTCTCAACCCGTTTTTGGACAATTTTGGACTTCTACGCCTAGGAGGGCGCCTATCCAAGCTGTCAGCTTCACTGGATACGAGAGCACTCATCTTGCTTCCGGCCAAACACGATTTGTTTTGGTTGATAGCTCGCTCGTTTCACCTCAGAACTCTGCACGGAGGACCAACCCTGTTACTTGCGACCATTCAACAGCGATTCTGGCCACTGCGCGGACGCGATCTCATCCGTAAAGTCGTTCATCAATGCGTGACCTGCTTCCGCTGCGCACCGAAACCAACGGAACAGTTCATGGCCCCTCTGCCGTCGGTACGAATCACGCCTGCAAGAGTGTTCGCGAATAGTGGCATGGACTACTGTGGGCCATTCGGTGTTCGTCCGTTAGTTGGGAGAGGGGCAAATGTTAAAATGTACGTCGCCGTGTTCGTCTGTATGGTGGTGAAAGCAGTGCACCTAGAAGTCGTGACCGATCTAACGTCCGTCGCGTGTATCAATGCGATGAAACGGTTTATCGCCCGTCGCGGTCGCGTTGTGAATTTGTATTGCGACAACGCCACGACCTTCGTCTGTGCTGGTCGCGAGCTGAAGCAGCTACGTCGTCAATTCCTCGAACAGTTCTCTACAGAAAAGTGGAACGGATATTGCCTGGAAAGTGGGATAACGTTCCATTTCATTCCACCTCGATCTCCCCACCACGGTGGCCTCTGGGAAGCGGGAGTAAAGTAAACACCACAAGTAAACACCACCTCCGTAGAATTCTCGGTAGTCGATCCTTTACGTTAGAGGAGTTGACTACGACGGTGGCTCAAATTGAAAGTATGCCAAACTCTCGCCCCCTGACGCTAATCTCTTGTCATCCACAGGATCTGACCAGCCTCACTCCCGGCCACTTCTTAGTGGGGGAGCCACTCTTTTCCCTTCCAGAGCCTGACTACACCGAGCATCCCGTTGGTCGACTCACCCGGTACCAAGAAATGAAGCGATGTGTCCAGGACTTCTGGAAGAGCTGGGCTCGAGAGTACGTCAGCAAACTTCATCAACGCTCCAAGTGGCAACGTGTACGTGACGAGGTGAAGGTGGGATCGCTAGTCCTGCTGAAGCAAGAAGGTCTACCTCCTTTGGAATGGAATTTGGGACGTGTCGTTGCAGCATCGCCAGGATCTGACGGTCACGTTCGCATCGTGGAAGTCCGTACAGCAAAGGGGCAGGTACAAGCGAGCGGTAATCGAGGTCTACCAGCTGCCCATCGAAGAACCAAACCCAAATGAGGAGAAAGAACCAACCGGCCTGTCATGAAACAACAAGGATGAGGCATCGTAAATTGTTGAAACAACCGTTTCAACGGAGGCCGCGTGTTGGAGATGATACGCTGTACCCTGAAATAGAATAAATATTATAATGTCAATGTAGAACAAAACATGCTAAACTATGCACAAACCTTTTATATTCTACTTACCTAAGACACAGTTCCTTGTTCAACTCACACATTGACCACATACACGAGACTCCCTATTCGACGATCACCTCACAATAGGACATAGATTCTACAATGTTATTGAGAAACAATAAATCAGTTTGAATTCGACTATCGTACAGAACACACGCTGCACCTGTACTGGATGCCCCTCAGCAGTTATAAGTGTCAAATCAGAAGGTTAGTAAGATAAGTTCAGATTCTTAACAAGGCGTTCTGATCCCTTACCCAAAATATTCCGATTAGACCTGCTATCCAAGAGTGCTGTAAATTTTATCCCAAGCAATTCAATTCTCACAAAAGGTCTATTATCTCCTTGTGGGTGGAGAAATACTGTATTAACCTCCTCACACTGGGAATTAACAACCACAAACTGATAACCGAGCTCAGTAAGGATAGAATTAATACAATTGAGTTCATCGTTTTGAGGGCTTCCGGTGTGAATATCAAAACCGCCTTGCCTCACTGAGCAGTCTTGCTCACGTTTTTTGTAGGACAAAAGGGACAATCTTTCTGTACAAAGCCAGGGAAACCACATACTTCACAGAATATTTGTTTGTCTTGAGAACACTGCGTATGATTGTGTCCAATACTATGGCAATTAAAACAAGTTCCCTTTTTCATTGGAATGTAGCTTTTCAGAATTTTCTCTAGTGGGTTTAGAACTCTACTAGGCCCTGGTTTCTGATAATCGGGGTTTCCCGACGATTTTTCTTGCTTCTGGTCCGATGCCTTATTTGGAGACAAATTCTGTTTCGAATACTGATATTGGTGATTACTCTTGAAATAAGTTTGTCGGTTAGAGTTCCCAAACTCTTTTCTAAAGTTATCTCCCTTATTCCATGATCGATTATTATTCGATGGTGGTCTTCTTCCATCCCCTATCTCGTTGATTTGTTTTTCATTTGACTTGTAACCTCCCACATTTTCCCTTTCATTTGGTTTAAACGCTCTCAAATTTTCCCTTTCATTTCGTACAAACCATTGCCAGTTGATGGCGTCGAAGTTTTTCCCGAACTCTCTCATCTTCGAAATAGTTGAAATGTTTGAGAATCTGAAACTTTTTCGATTCGTCCAGTGGAGTACTTCTTCTTCTAACTCATCAACCTCTTGGACAGGTAACAAACCTTCCCGCACATTTAGAATTTCTTCATCCCTTTCCTCACCCTGTGTTCCTCGTTGATCACTAGGGTTTGGATTATGTGTGTTACTGCTTGCATCAGCATTATCTTCTGGAAACGTATAGCGCAGTCTAAGCAAACTATTGTTCACAATACTGATCTCTGCACTCCGAACTTCGGGATACGGTGATGCAACTGAATAAAAAGTGTTTAAGAGCCTCACACATTGCCCTGCAATCTCGGAAATAGTGTTTCGTTCTGAATCGGTTGTTGTATACGGTTTGCATCGTAACGTGCGAAACAGATAGTGAAGCAAGCGAGATTTATATTTTTGATCAGGTGCTTTTTTGTAAACTCGGCTTTCCAGTTTTTGTTTAACATCTTGCACACATTTGTCACAAGTTTCCAACTCATCAATTAAAGATTTCCAAACATTTTTGTACTCTTTTGTGGATGCATGATATGCTCCTTCTTTCTTAAGTTCTGCTCTACATTTTCGTTCCTGCACTGATAGTGACTCACTTTTCGCGTCTATTCCGCGGATTGCCAATTCGTGTAGTAGCTCATCGTCGAACAAATGAGCAACGTTAATTCCAAAATACTGACGGATAAAATTGTCCATACTGAACACCGAAAAAATTATATATTCTTCAAATGATCGTAAGCAATTTTCATCAAATTTGTGTTCGCTTTCTCTGAAAACAATTGTTTGTCACGTGTTGCTTTGTAACAATAGAATGATCAGATCGATTGTCTATCGTGACGATGATTTTGTTCTTGAATTTTCTATTGCTGCTCACTATGGAATCACGTGTTAAGGACTACGTTTACCGATTGTTGCAGTTATTGGAAGGTTGTATCACAATATATTTGCAGAAAAATGATGTTTTGTAACGTTTTATTCACCAGTGGCTGAATTCTGAATCAATTACCAGAATCACCGGCGTAAACGATTGTCACTACCGTTCTCCTGCCTCGCTTACCTCGAAAAAAAAAAATTTTTTTGTTGGTCGCCAAAATGTAACTTGCCCGCTCAGCCCTTAAGTGACTCTAACCACACTCTGGGTCGGCTCTTTCATACCGAGGTTACAAAATAAGAGAAAAAACCATAGAGATCAATTATTTTAATTTTACGGCGTTTTATTAAATTTTTGGCCCTAACAGGCCCTATCAGCCCTAGCTATATCTCTACCGATACACTCTACTCACGGTTATGGTGTGTGGTGTCAGTGTTGGGCCCATCGATGAACGCTGGTCAACTTAGTCCACACGAGGTTGCCGTGCTCCGTCGCCTGCTTGCTCCAATATTTTCCGCGCCAATCGTGCCGATTGCCCCGATTGCGATGTGTCAAGAATGCCGATTCGGTGATGGATGTTTGCGCCGTCCACGCAATTTCGCTGATCACCACCTTGCCTCCAATCGTGCCGATTGCCCCGATTGTGCCGCAGATGCGTCGATTACGCTGAACTGGTGGTGTCGCTAGTCCTGTGAGGGATATCGTTGCCGTTGACGCGCCTTTGCTGCCACTTAATACCAATCGAGTGGGTGCCGATCGATTAGTTGTCGATCGATTTGGTTGCGAACCGTCGATGTTTGCTCGCTTTGCGAACGGGTGATGGCTAACCAATAACGAAGAACAGTTTTTTTTTCCACAATTTTGTTGAACTTTTGGGTTTTCTTCGTGAACTATGGTGTAGGTCGATTGCTGGTGCTCAAGCAAGTGGCCGAGTCTCCTCACATGCAAGACTCAGGAACCGGCGAACAGGCCTTTTTTCCTAGGTAGCATTCGGTGTTGAGAGTCGAGAGCATCAGGCAGTACTGCTACCAAGGATACCAGTTCGAAAGGGTATTGTTGTTGTGTTGTGTTGTGTTGTGTAGGCTGATTACATCACCTATTTTGTGTGCTGTTGTTCGATACTAACATTGGGCGTAATTTAGCTACTAGCTTTTATTTTGGTTGTTATCTATGTTAAGTAGTTTATGGTAGTTTAAGCATTTATTTATGAGCATGATTATTTCATTTCATAGTACTTAAGTTTTCTTAATTTATATACTTTTAAGACCCTATCTAGCTAGCTAATATTTATCAATAGATCTTTCCTCTTTCGATTAAATACCCCCATTTCTGTTAGATAAACTAAGAATTGAGTGAGCGAACGAAGTGACTGGTCACAATTTTTTTTTTTTTTTTTTTTTTTTCTTTTTGTTTTTCAACAACCACCCTTTAATATTGTTTCTTTTGTTAAAATCCCCCACCCAACCCATTACCCCCCCCAGGGAAAACATTGTTGGGGGAACACAAAAAATACTTCCCCCTCCCTGACTTTCCCCCCCTTCCCTTTCCCCCCGTCCCCACCCTAATTTTAATTAAACTTAAAGGTACAGTATCAATCTTTTCGGATGTTTTAGATTGTACGTTGTGATTTCTAGTTTGAGCTCTGGTACACACGAAAGATGTTTGTGGCGTAAGAGCTTTAAATTCTGTTTCGAATACTGATATTGGTGATTACTCTTGAAATAAGTTTGTCGGTTAGAGTTCCCAAACTCTTTTCTAAAGTTATCTCCCTTATTCCATGATCGATTATTATTCGATGGTGGTCTTCTTCCATCCCCTATCTCGTTGATTTATTTTTCATTTGACTTGTAACCTCCCACATTTTCCCTTTCATTTGGTTTAAACGCTCTCAAATTTTCCCTTTCATTTCGTACAAACCATTGCCAGTTGATGGCGTCGAAGTTTTTCCCAAACACTCTCATCTTCGAAATAGTTGAAATGTTTGAGAATCTGAAACTTTTTCGATTCGTCCAGTGGAGTACTTCTTCTTCTAACTCATCAACCTCTTGGACAGGTAACAAACCTTCCCGCACATTTAGAATTTCTTCATCCCTTTCCTCACCCTGTGTTTCTCGTTGATCACTAGGGTTTGGATTATGTGTGTTACTGCTTGCATCAGCATTATCTTCTGGAAACGTATAGCGCAGTCTAAGCAAACTATTGTTCACAATACTGATCTCTGCACTCCGAACTTCGGGATACGGTGATGCAACTGAATAAAAAGTGTTTAAGAGCCTCACACATTGCCCTGCAATCTCGGAAATAGTGTTTCGTTCTGAATCGGTTGTTGTATACGGTTTGCATCGTAACGTGCGAAACAGATAGTGAAGCAAGCGAGATTTATATTTTTGATCAGGTGCTTTTTTGTAAACTCGGCTTTCCAGTTTTTGTTTAACATCTTGCACACATTTGTCACAAGTTTCCAACTCATCAATTAAAGATTTCCAACATTTTCGTACTCTTTTGTGGATGCATGATATGCTCCTTCTTTCTTAAGTTCTGCTCTACATTTTCGTTCCTGCACTGATCGTGACTCACTTTTCGCGTCTATTCCGCGGATTGCCAATTCGTGTAGTAGCTCATCGTCAAACAAATGAGCAACGTTAATTCCAAAATACTGACGGATAAAATTGTCCATACTGAACACCGAAAAAATTATATATTCTTCAAATGATCGTAAGCAATTTTCATCAAATTTGTGTTCGCTTTCTCTGAAAACAATTGTTTGTCACGTGTTGCTTTGTAACAATAGAATGATCAGATCGATTGTCTATCGTGACGATGATTTTGTTCTTGAATTTTCTATTGCTGCTCACTATGGAATCACGTGTTAAGGACTACGTTTACCGATTGTTGCAGTTATTGGAAGGTTGTATCACAATATATTTGCAGAAAAATGATGTTTTGTAACGTTTTATTCACCAGTGGCTGAATTCTGAATCAATTACCAGAATCACCGGCGAAAACGATTGTCACTACCGTTCTCCTCCCTCGCTTACCTCGAAAACATATGAAATATTTTTTTGTTGGTCGCCAAAATGTAACTTGCCTTAAGTTACGCCCGCTCAGCCCTTAAGTGACTCTAACCACACTCTGGGTCGGCTCTTTCATACCGAGGTTACAAAATAAGAGAAAAAACCATAGAGATCAATTATTTTAATTTTACGGCGTTTTATTAAATTTTTGGCCCTAACAGGCCCTATCAGCCCTAGCTATATCTCTACCGATACACTCTACTCACGGTTATGGTGTGTGGTGTCAGTGTTGGGCCCATCGATGAACGCTGGTCAACTTAGTCCACACGAGGCTGCCGTGCTCCGTCGCCTGCTTGCTCCAATATTTTTCGCGCCAATCGTGCCGATTGCCCCGATTGCGATGTGTCAAGAATGCCGATTCGGTGATGGATGTTTGCGCCGTCCACGAAATTTCGCTGATCACCACCTTGCCTCCAATCGTGCCGATTGCCCCGATTGTGCCGCAGATGCGTCGATTACGCCGAACTGGTGGTGTCGCTAGTCCTGTGAGGGATATCGTTGCCGTTGACGCGCCTTTGCTGCCACTTAATACCAATCGAGTGGGTGCCGATCGATTAGTTGTCGATCGATTTGGTGGCGAACCGTCGATGTTTGCTCGCTTTGCGAACGGGTGATGGCTAACCAATAACGAAGAACAGTTTTTTTTTCCACAATTTTGTTGAAATTTTGGGTTTTCTTCGTGAGCTATGGTGTAGGTTGATTGCTGGTGCTCAAGCAAGTGGCCGAGTCTCCTCACATGCAAGACTCAGGAACCGGCGAACAGGCCTTTTTTCCTAGGTAGCATTCTGTGTTGAGAGTCGAGAGGATCAGGCAGTACTGCTACCAAGGATACCAGTTCGAAAGGGTGTTGTTGTTGTTGTGTTGTGTTGTGTTGTGTTGTGTAGGCTGATTACATCACCTATTTTGTGTGCTGTTGTTGGATACTAACATTGGGCGTAATTTAGCTACTAGCTTTTATTTTGCATGTTATCTAAGTTAAGTAGTTTATGGTGGTTTAAGCATTTATTTATGAGCATGATTATTTCATTTCATAGTACCTAAGTTTTCTTAATTTATATACTTTTAAGACCCTATCTAGCTAGCTAATATTTATCAATAGATCTTTCCTCTTTCGATTAAATACCCCCATTTCTGTTAGATAAACTAAGAATTGAGTGAGCGAACGAAGTGACTGGTCACAATTTTTTTTTTTTTTTTTTTTTTTTTTTTTCTTTTTTACTACCAACCCCCCATTAATTTTTCTTCCTGTGAAACACACCACCCCCCACCCCCCCCCCCCCCGGGGGGAAACAAAGGGGTGAGGGGGACAAAAAAAAAAACCTCGCCCCACCTGAGCTCCTAGCGCCCTGCCCTCTTCTCCGCGCCCCCCACCATTTTTAAAATGTTTTAAAGGAAAACAATACCCCCTTTTGGGGTTTTTATATTTTGTTTTTTGTTTTTTGTTTTTAGCGCTGGGACACACGAAAAAGGTTTGTGGCGTAAGAGCTTTAAGATCTTCGATCGAAATACGTGATAACGCGTCCGCTACTACGTTTTCCGATCCTTTTTTGTATAAAATGTCAAATTTATATTCCTCGAGAGCCAGACGGAACTTGGTTAGTCGGCTGGAGGGGTCATTCAAAGTAAATAGATAAACTAATGGGCGGTGGTCCGTGAACACTTCAAACTTTTTACCATACAAATATGGCCTAAAGTGGCGTATAGCCCATACCAAACCCAATAATTCCTTTTCGATAGTGCTGTAATTAAGTTCAGCTTTGTTCAAAGCTTTAATTGCGAATGCAATGGGTCTAGTGTTTTGGTTGCTTAATACTGCTCCCAATGCCTTCCCTGATGCATCTGTATGCAAGGTAAAAATATTATTTTCCGAAAAATCTGGATAATCATTGACTGGTGGATCCATGAAACATATCTTCAAATGCTGAAACGAATGTTCACACTCCTCCGTCCAATTAAATTCTCACCTTTTCTAGTTCATTTATTCAATGGCCTGCAAAGCCTTCCAAAATTCCTTATATGTTTCCGGTAATAGTTAGCAAAAGCTACGACTCTTTTAACTTCGTCAGCGGTTTGCGGACTACTCCAGTGTTTTATAATTTCAATTTTTGAAGGATCAGGCTTGATTCCTTCCGCAGAGACTAAATGCCCTAAATATAACAATTCAGTCTTGAGAAAATTACATTTTTGTGGGTTGAGCTTCAAATTTGTCTCGTGCAACCTTTTAAAAACAACTGAAAGATTTTTGTTGTGCTCTTCCAAAGTCTTTCCAAAGATGATAATATCATCTAAATAAACAAGACATATCTCCATATTAAGACCTGACATAGCTACGGTCATCAATCTGGAGAACGTCGAAGGACTTACTATTAACCCCATAGGGAGACGCATCATTTGGTACTGCCCCCTATTGGTGTTAAAAGCGGTTATTGGCCTATCCTTTTCTTTCAACTCACATTGGTAATATCCTTGTGAAAGATCCAAGTGAGAAAAGTATTTTGCTCCTGCCAACGATTCAATCACTTCTTCTATGTTAGGAAGTGGAAATTTATCGTCTTGCAGTGCATTATTCCATTTACGGTTGTCTAACGGGTGTCCACTAAATAATGAGAACGAAAAGAATGGGTCAGGAAAAAAATACCAGTGAAGTTTTGTTCAAACTGATTTATTTTATTTAAAGGGTCAACTTAAATCTTCAAACTAAGTTTAGTGAATATTGTCATATGGTCCGTGGTCCGCCGTGCGGCGCAGCTTAGTCGTTATGCTGGAACATGACCGTTGGACGGCAGCCACATCGATTTTTCGGATGCAGCTTTTGATCCTGTTGGTAAGTTGCTTGGTGTTCTTGGCCTTCCAATTATCCTTGTATACCATGGAGCTCAAAAGACCGAAGAAATCCTCGATAGGACGGCACTGTGGCAAATTTGTCGGATTCCGGTCTTTTGGGACATATGGTATATTTTGGCTCTCCAAAAACGTTAGCGTTTTTTTTGCGTAGTGCGATGATGCCTTGTCCGGCCAAAACACGTATTTGCCATCCGAGTGATGTTGTTTAAGAAATGGGATGAGTATTTTCTGCAAACACTCTCTTTGGTACACCTCCTGGTTGATGGCCAAACCGCTTGGTTTGAACCACGGCTTCGAAATACCCTTATCGGATATTACGATGTATAACATAACCTTCGATTCAAATTTGTGCTTGAACTTATACATTACTTTTGGAGGAGTAGTAGATTTGTCCTTAGTGTAGAATCGGTGGTTTCCCGGTATCTGAGACTTCGAAAGAGGAAAGTAGCTTTCGTCGTCCAGAACGAAAGATTTTCCGCCGTAATTCCGAGTCATCCAGCGGCATTGGGATTTCATGGTTTGAATCTGCTCATCTGTGTACTCTGGGGATCTGGTTTTCTTTCTACACACTATTCCTTCTTTCTTTAGCGTCTTGCAGATGAGTGACTTCGAACAATGGAACTTTCGGGCTGCTTCCCGTTGACTAACCGAATCCTTGTTGTTGAACATGCTGCGCAGCGAGCGGAGCGTTTTCTCATTCATTATTTTCGCTGGACGGCCGCAACCTTTCTTCCGGGTTACTCTCATGCATGCCAGGATACGGTATACGGTGGATACCGGAACTTTTTCACGACAAAAATGGTCCACCGTGTATTTTTTTCCACGATCTTCGTTCGCTTGAAAGAATTGTACAACGCGCGCGCGCAGTTCTTCCTGTTTCGACGGCATGCTAAACACGACTGAACATGTTAGAGTGAAATAAGAGTGTATGAAAATTTTCTGGAGAGTGCAACGATTCATTCATCTAAAGTGACATTTCTATGCGGCCGTTTTTGTTCTGATGGAAAAGTATTGAAATCATTCTCATTTTTAGTGGACACCCATTATGACTAACCTCCATTTTTTGTTGTCCTCAGCCGATTTCTTTAGGACTAGCAATAAAGGGCTCTTCCACTCCGAAACGGCGTTTTCAATAATATTTTCGCTCAACATTTTATCCACTTGTTTTTGGACTTCTTCCTTATGAGCTTGTGGCAATTTATAAGGCCTAGTATACACAGGGTGTGTATCCGGCTTAATAGTTAACGAGGGTTGATAAATCTTCGTTACTGTCAACTTGTCATTTTTCCAACAAAAAATGTCGTTATATTTCACGCATAATTTTACTATTACTGGCCTGTTTCTAGCATTAATTCCAGCCAGGTTTAATTCTGACAAAAATTCCTTTGTTCTAGCAACATCATATTTGGATGCGCTCCCAATTTCAATGATCTCGTAGTCTCTAAAGGGTTTTGTAAGAGGTTTCAAATTTTAAATTTTTACTGATTTGTTTTTCTCATTTACCATCCTGACAGGAATTTTTCCTTTTTCAGGTTTTACGACTGCTCCTGCAATGTAGACATTGGGCTTTATCTCTTGATTCAGAATTACCATTGCCTCTTCAAAATTAGTCTCAACCAAAGTGATTATTTCCGTTCGTGGAGGGATTATGAAATTCGCCTCTAATCGGGGTGTTCTTAACGTCATTTTTGATGTCTCGAAATCAATTTTCGCTCCAATTTTTTTCAAAAAATTAGTGCCAACCAAACCAATTACGCTTGATGGCATCTTATCCATAACGTAGAATGTTATGGGATACATAAAACCATTATATTCTGCAAAAGTGCTCACTTTCCCCAGGGTGGTGGTCACTCCATTTACACCACGTACCTATATGGTCTGTGATGAATCAAGACATTTGTTTAAATTTTTCGTCAGGTGACGCTTGTCGAGTAGACAGCATGACGCTCCACTGTCTACTATCAAATGAAAATTGGTTTTGTCAATTTTAAAATTTAATCTGAGAGCCCTCTCGCTATTTAGATTATTAACGAAAAAACTCTCCTATGTTTACCTCCTCTCGGGGCTGTTGCTCTTGTGGTTCTTCTGCCACATTTGCATTTCGCCGTTGGTAGTTGTTGTTATTATTCGGGTTGTGGCTGTGATTGTTGTTTCGGTTAGCATTGTTTCCGTTATTGTTGTTGTAGTTGTTGTTAGGATTGTTATTGTTGGGATTTTTGTTATAGTTACGTCGATTGTTACAGTTGTTATTGTGATAACCATTGTTATTGTTATAATAACCATGATTGTTACTATTGTAACCAGGGTTGTTGTTATTGTACCCGTGGTTGTTGCCCCTCTGGTTATGGCTATTACCGCGATAACCTCGATTGCTGTTATTGTTATAACCTCGACCACCTCTACGGCCTTGGTTCCGGTTACTTTGATAATTACGAGCACAGCTCGGGGGTCGACTACTTCCCTGAGCCCAAAATGTGTACTCCGATGATGATTGGGGTTGTACCTCCAATGCATCAGAAATAGCTGCTGTCAAAGTTTTTGGGTTTCTTGATTTTACTAAGTACGCCGCTGATTGGTCCTTTAGACCATTTATAAAAGTTTGGATGGCTATGGGTTCCACTACCGGTTTTGCAGAGACCTCAGTAGTAAAGGATGCCCCCTTCGAAACCCATGCCTGGGCTAATTTGGTGGCTAGCTTTTCTACTTCGCTGCCAAATTCAGTTATACTTCTATTATTTTTCTGTTTTAGTGTTCGCAATTCAGCTTCCACCGCTATGGGGGTAAGCTGGATCGCAAATTTTTCTTTCAATGTAATCTTTGCGGCCTCAACGGTCGGTATTCCGTCAAGTGCTCCGCGTGCAGCACTTTCAAGACTGTAGTGTGGCAGCATCTCCATCGTACTTATCCACGACTCGGAAGGCCACTCCCAAATCAACCTTATGGGCCATTATAAAATCTTCTTCTTCTGTATCTTCTTCTCCTGTATCTTCTTCTACTGTATATTCTTCTTCTGTGTCGTTTCCTTCTGTATCTTCTTCTTCTACTTCTTCTACTTCTTCCTCTATTGTCCGTTCGTCGTTCTCTTCTTGTTCGTTGTTCTCTCCTACTTCTTTCTGTCCTAAGATTGTTTCCTCTAATTTTTTACCTTTTAGTAGTAATATGCAAGCTTGAATTTTCTCCTATACTATTTTGTAATTTTTTGCCAAGGATTTTCTAACCTCCTCCTGCAGATTAGTGTCTGATGTTATTGATTTCAGTTCAACTTTCAATTCTGAAAGTTCACAAATTTTCGCTTTTCGCGTTTGTGACTTAAATTTGTTGCATTTTTTTAAATTCTGATGTAATTTGGAAACTATATCGTTTATCTCCAAAAATTTATCCATTCAACAAATTATAGATGTTCCTGATTTATATCAACTTGCTGTGTTTACAAGATGTTCTCAGTCTAATCATGTCTACACTGATCTGAACTTATCATTGTTCGCCTAAGTGCATCGATTACGATCCTTTTTGGTTTTTTTTTTTAAATGTACTTACAGTTTTTCATTCGTAATCGATTTTCAGCCTCCCGGGGGAGCTTGCTATTACTTCTGTTCTATTTTTGTTTATCCTCCCGTTTATTCCTAAAATGCATATATTTCTTATCAAGGTAGGTTTTTTTCATTTGAAGAGCTTCAGCTATACTTCCCTCTGGACGTTTGATGTCCTCAGCGAGTTGTGGTGTCCGAGCGGTTGTTGTCAGTGCTTTCTGCTAATTGACTGTATGCGTCAATTGCCTCCGACGAAACTAGTTTTTCCTTCAGTCGCTGCGTTACATGTTCACTTGAGCCGATTAAATGTTTTTTTTTTTCACTGTTCGATCACTATCCTATTGACTATTGACTATTGACCTCGAATTTGCTGGTCGTATTCATCTTGATTGTTCATCGTTATTTCACTTCGAAGAACCCGTACACGAACTTTATACGTTGGCAATGCTTCCTAAAGATTCATTCCCTTCTTGATATACCGCTTCTTTAAGGAATGTAGCACTAATCTTGCTAATTGTCCAACGATTATTGCCACCAAAAGGCAAATCACCATGATGAGCAGAGTGTGATGTTCTGCAGGTTCTTCCGTATGTTCGTTTTGGCTCGTGATCACGGTCATTAGTTGGTTACCGTGCACGTCAGCATTGTTTTCTTCTCTCGACTCCTGGTGATTTAATAATCACAGCTTGTGCAAAACCCTTTTCCACTTTTAAAACAGAGCCGCTTAGATGAGGCCACTTATTGTTCACGGATTAAAAACTGCCATAGTACTCGCTTTCTTTTTTTTCGGCTTTCGGCACGCGGCTCACTCTCTACGATGATCGCACTGCTGTTTTTTTTTTTTTAGACGAAATTGATTGGAATATTTTCGCACTTCACGTTCCACACTTTCAAACGACGGCAGTGGAAAACTGGCAGGATCGCCATGGATTATGTTATCTTTTATAATTTTTCTAGTTTGAATTAATATTCACTATCAAATTTACTATTTTGTAATTTGTATTAATATTCCCCAGTCAACTGGCGTGACTGTGATATTCAGTGCATAGCACATACACGTTGAACGATTAGATTGAGAATAATTTTATTTTATCTGACTTAACCTACCGAGGCCTCCGTCTGTGCGGTGGCTACGTGACCGTTTTTGCATTGCTCAGTATAATCGCTGTCGCCCGTTCATCGTCTGGGTGGCTAGACTGCGTTTATGCTGAGCAAAGTGTTTACATTAATATATTGCGCTGCGCGTGTTTCTTAGAAGGCCCGTATCCACCACAATCCTAAGGATAGATCAAAGACAGCTTTGAGTATCGAAAAGGGTCATTTTGAATTCGTTCGGATGCTCTCCCGATGCCCTTCGGATTAAAACTGTGTGCAATTTACTGTGTATTAGGGGACCTCATCAGGAAGTGCTGCCTTGTCTATCTTGATGATATAATTAGTTTTGGAAATTCTTTTTAACAACACTGGGATAACCTTAATAAAGTTTTGAAATGAATAATTGTAGCTTATTTGCAAATTCAACTGGATAAATGTGATTTAAAAAAAAAAAAACAATGCGAATTTCATGGTCACATTGTTGCCGGAAATGGAATTCCCAATAAATAGATTTTTTTTGTCATGGCCCTTACCAAAGCAAATCAAGGGATCTCTTGGACTCCTTGATTATGCTAGAAAATATATCTAGACTGCCGTTTGAAAAGCGCTTAAGTTTTTCGATCATTTTTTTTTATATCACCATAACTCAAAAAGGACAAGACTTGCAAAAAAGTGAAGTATGGGTGTCTATGGGTGTATGTAAAAATTGTGAAATCGATTCTTACACACTAAAAAAATATATTTTAAAATTTAAAGTCAATTTGCAAAAAGCTGCTTCCTTAGAATTTGACGATTTTTTTCTTAATTAAGAATTCTTTCTTAAAGAATAAGCTCCAAGAAAAGTTTTAAGAAACTGCAAATTTCTGCCATATAGAAGCGTCCCTGATTGGTCCTGTTCGTTGGACGTAAGCAGAGCGTTCGTTTGCTGGAGTTCCTGTTTTCTTGATTGAAGTGGAGAAATGCTGTTTCTTTCACTGGTTTGTCACTATATTGCTAGATTAACGATTTATTTTTCTGAAGTTCTTTTCAGAGCTGCTGGTCCCGAGTGAGCGACGTCGTCTTGCAGTTGGTATTGACTATCCGAAGACACAAGAGCACACGAGTTTGCATTTTAAAAATTGGATAAAAATTACTGATTTTTCATGTGTTCACCCGCACTGACGAAACAAGCCATGCAGCATCAATCATAGTAACCCATGAGTCAGCAGACAAAATTTGACTGCTCTATCAGTCGAACTCTCACCGTGATGGCAAAAACAGTGAAGCAACTCCGCTCAGAAGTTCAAAGAACGGCACCCCGCCGCTTCGAAAACGGACATTTTGCGGCACATTATGGACGCCGGATACGCCCGTTCTGGCATTTACAACATCTTGGCACTATTAAATAAATATCAGAGCATCGAAAGATGCCCGGTTCCGGACGGCCGACGACCCTGAGCGACAAGAAGCTCCGAAGGATGCTAAAGAGGAAGACCGAGGGACAGGTGGCTACATCGCTGCGTGCACTTGGCCGGGAGGTCGGTTCAACCGGCCAAAAAGTGAAAAAGTACCTGGCGAACATGAACATACATGTCAGGAAGCGGAAGTCGCGTCCACTGGTTTCGAAGCTACAGGCAATGACGCAGCGGCAGCGGCTGATTTCCGGGCGAATCGCAACATGGCGGTGGTGATGGACGACGAGATCTATCTCACCCTGGATGACAACGACTGGCAGGGCACTTCGTATTTTACTTCCCCCACGAAGGAAGTGAGCTCTGAGGTGAAGTTCATTTCACACACCAAGTTCCCCAAGAAGGAGCTGCTGTGGCTGACAATCAGCGAAATGGGAATGTCAAAACCGCTCTTCTTTCGCTCCGGACGGGCTGTGGCCGTGAACGGGGAAATTCATAGTACGAAATGCTTGCGGCTAAAGGCGAAGACGCAGTGTCTAGCCGGATCTGGCATCGGCCCACTACTCGAAGCGATCGATGCAGCGGCTGAATATCGATGTGGTACCCAAGTCGGTGAACTCGCCCAACGTCCCCCAGCTGCGTCGTAAATTTCTGGTTCGACCTAAAGCGTAAGATCTACTCTAACAATTTTGTCGCGAAAACTCAGGAAAAATTGATAAATAAAACGAAGAAAGAACTCAAAACATGTCTACTCGCATATTTTCGTCCGCCATGGCATATGTTCCGGTTTACTGCCGGAAGGCCGCTCGCAAGGGCGTAGAATTTTTTGCAAGTAAGCTTAATTAATGAGCTTCCATGGGAAATTTATCAAAAGCAATTATCTTTCTTAGCTTTTTTTTATCATCATTCGAAAAATAAGTCCAAATGTTTTGTCGCAGGACTAACGTCTCTATTTTCTATTCTTGCATAGGGGCGCCGTTATATATTTTTTGAAATCGAAAGCGTTACGCGGGTTTGGAGATTTTGAACGATAATATCTCTCTCTGGCCCACAGAAATTTTATGATACGAATATAATTCGAAAGGTAGAACATCAAAGCTGGATCCATGATGCTAACTTAATTCATTACATTTGTATAAACTAATTAAAAAGTACTTAAAAGAAAAATGTCTAAACGCACATAGCTATTGGTCGAAAATGACATCATATTTGCGCCACGCTGTGATTGGTTCATACTGCCACAGTTACCGTGCCAGCGAATCCGCTGTGAATCCGTATGCGACAGACGTGTTTGTGGAACACGTTGGTAGAAAACGCCGTCCGTGAAAAAAAGAAGACCAGAATCATCCTATGGCACCTGCAGCTGGCCATCCGCAACGACGAGGAGCTGAACAAACTTGTATCCGGTGTGACTTTCGCAGAGTGGTGTCCTGCAGCCCAAAAAGACTGATAATTTTAATCGCGAACCATGTTCCCTCCGTAAACTACTAAAACCCGTCCTTTCCAGGACGATGAAATCGATTTATCGACTAAAGAGTATGTTTGAATGAAATTGCTCTTGAGCTTATCGAAATTTTCATTACCACGCACCGGTTCAACATGACGTTGCTTAAAAAGCCGCGTCCCGGAGGAAATGGCCAAATCAATCGCCCACGACATCTTCTTGTCAAGTGGTTGGTGGCGTCATCCGCCGTTCAAGTAATTGACATGAAGTGAGAGTTTGATTCCCGCTCCAGCCAGTGGAAGTTTTTGCAAAACGAAAATGTCCATACTGGTCCACTGGGTGTTAGGTTAGTTGTTCGTTGTAATTCGCTCTAAGTTCAATGTTCAATCTGTACAATCTTGAGTTAAGGACGGTGTAAATGTCTATTTTTATCGTAGTATTACGTACTGACAAACACCCAGGCCATCCTGCAGCCCAAGATGACCGAGAAGAAAATATCAATCGCGAACCATGTTCCCTCCGTAAACAACAAAAATCCGTCCTTTTCAGGACGACAAAATCAATTTACCGGCTAAAGAGTATTTCTCTTGAGCTGTTGAACTTTTCATTGCCACGCACCGACTCAAATGGCGTTGCTTGAAAAGCCGCGTCCCGGAGAAAATTGTCAAATCATTCGGCCACGTCATCTTCGTGGTCAAGTGGTTAGCGGCGTCACTCGTCGTTCAAGCGATTGACATGAAGTGAGGGTTCGATTCCCGCTCTAGCCAGTGGAACTTTTCGCAAAACGAAAATGTCCATACTGGTCCACTGGGTGTTAGGTTAGTTGTTCGTTGTAATTCGTTCAATGTTTAGTGTAAATTTGAACACAGGATCCATTTAACACTTATAAGCACGTTGAACATTCAACAAACAAAAAATATTATGAACGTTAATTCGACCCGAACTGCAGATTCTATAAATTTTCGTGGAGAACCAATAGTGAAGCCTCACACTAATAGCATAGGCTTTCATGGTTCTTAAGACTGAATCAAATATAGTAGAAATTTATTAATTCGATGACATCAATTTGTTCACATCAACAAGCAGTCCTACTTCAACTTTGCAGTTATGTCACTGACATAACTCACCCTTTCGTTTTTTTAATGCAAACGTTAGGTCTCATGTGTGCGATCTCTCACTGTGGAAATAAGTCATGCTGCTCCCTCTTCAGGAGAAATTTGAGGGTGGTGCTTGTGCGGACAATATACCAAAACGCGTTTTCTACTTACAAGGGAACTCCTCATGCTTACTCGTCTTGCCCGGGTTTTCAAACAACGCGAGGACAAATTGGAACGTTCTTTAAAAGAAGACAGTCTTTTGCAGAAATGGTTAAAAAAGCCTTAATACCACCCAATGACAGAACAAATTCCTTTTTTCCTCTATCAGATGACGAGTCTGACTTTGACTTGGTTGAGGAGTGAACATTTTTCAGTTTTGATAGCTGTAACTACACACAGGATTTCTTTTATTATTTTAACAAGAAAAACAGGAAGCAAGATTTTATGTACGCATATCAAAAAATGTTATTTAAGAAAATACTGTAACTGTATATGTACTAGTCTACGTCCGATTGATGAAATAAATAAATAAATATCTCGTGATCTTGGCCAAATAGAAGGTTCTTATTTGCCAGAAGTTCAGAATTTCTACACTCCACAGTGCTAGTGTACAATTGAACATCTTATACCTTATCTTAAGATCCTTGTCATATGAATGATTTCTGTTTTGTTCCATAGATCGACAACATTCCATAAAGTGATCACATGGCCCAGTCATGTTTTTCTTTTAAACGCATTATAAATCTTACTGTTTCTTGTGGAAATACTTTATACAGATGTATGTTGAAGATGGTCACATAACATTTACGAGACAACTAATTCCCCCTACTTACCATTCACTACACGGTGTTCAATAAGTTCGAATACAAGTTTTCATCATTGCGTAGGTATGCGCCATGTACATATTCTGCATTGGTATTGGTGTCAGCTTTAGCTTCATTCATACGCTACCGAATGTGCGCGGTGTTGACATTCTGTTAGTTGTTGTTCGTTTGTAACGCGCGATGAAAGAGTATCGGGACTTCGTAATTAAGCGTTTTTTGAACGGTGAGCGACCCGGCGATATATTCCGGCTGCTGAAATCGCATGGGGTCAAGCGGAACTTTGTCTACACGACCATCAGGCGATACCGGGAGACGTCCTCGACCAATGACCGTGCGAGATCCGGTCGGCCGCGTTCAGCGAGGACGCCACGGGTCATCAAGATCGTGAGGGAGCGAATTCGGCGCAAAAAGAACCGCTCAATCCGGAAAACGGCTGCAGATCTCAACGTTTCCATTGGAGCCGCTCACACCATACTCACCAAGGACCTTGGTTTCAGGCCTTACAAAAAACGTAAGGTCCATGGCGTTTCGGAGGCTACCAGCAAAAAGCGGTTGGATCGAGCTAAGAGGATCCTCTCTCGGCACGCTGGTCAGGAGTTTGTTTTTTCGGACGAGAAACTGTTCGTGCTGCAGCAGCCGCACAATGTGCAAAATGACCGGGTGTGGGCGCCATCGAGGGACAGCATTCCTGAATCCAATATAAACATCCCTCGGTTCCAAAGTGCCGCGTCGGTGATGGTTTGGGGGGCAGTATGCAAACGTGGTAAGCTACCCTTGGTGTTTATTGAAAAAAACGTCAAAATCAACGCGGCGTACTACAAAACTGAGGTTTTGGAAAAGGTTGTTGCCCCCAGTCTCCGAAGCCTCTACGGCGATGAGCACTACGTGTTCCAGCAGGACGGTGCACCAGCCCATACGGCAAATGTGGTTCAAGCCTGGTGTCGGGACAATTTAACCGACTTTCTGGACAAAACTTTGTGGCCTCCCAGCTCCCCGGACTTGAATCCTCTCGACTTTTTTGTTTGGTCCTATATGATGGCGAAGCTGAACGAATACAAGGTCAGCACTTTGGATCATTTCAAGACGGTAATTCTCAAAATCTGGGACGAAATGCCCATGCAGTCCGTGCGTGCCGCCTGCGACGCGTTCGAGAAACGTTTGAAGCTCGTTAAGGAGTACAAAGGGGGGGTCATTCCAAGAGAAATGTTGTAAACGTTCCTTGTAAACATAGCTTTCAATAACATAAATCCAAAAAATAAAAAAAACATGTTTTCATTTTTTTAACAAATTTTGAAAGTGTATCCGAACTTATTGAACACCGTGTATATCATCTACGCACAAAAGAACAAACCCAGAAAGTTTGTTTTTGCTATTGTTGTTGTCGCTGCAGCTATAGTCATGAAAAAATGTATTACATCATGGTAATAATGTAAACAAAACAACCATATTATATTTTTTCAAAAAGAATGTTTCAATGATCCAGTGGGTGGCAAACCGAGTGGCAAACTTACCTCAGGTGGCCATGTTCCCACAAATAACTATTGGTAACATAAAAAAGACCGAATTCCAGTTTGTACACACTATGAGCGTTAATGGGTTGATTTTATTATAACTTAATGAAGTTTCTGTAGATATGCCGTGTGAGTAAATTGGAACGTTACAAAAATCTCGTGTAACATTTCAAAAGGGCTTATAGCCGTTGATCAATTCTTCTCAGCAAGTTTTACTCCTGACACGGCTGCAAAAGCATTTTCCATAGAATTTATTGTTTAATAGAATTTATTGTTCCATAGAATTTATTGTTCAACATGCTAGCAACTGCTCGAGATAGAAAAGGTGAAAGTTGGATGGTCAGTTAATCGCCGAAAGCAATCACAGCAACTGGAGAGATGCTTCAAGTGCATGGGCTTCGGACATCAGGCGAGGAACTGCAAAAGCTCTGACAGATCTTATCTTTGCAGGAAATGCGGTGAGAAGGGTTGCGTAGAGATTGCGTGAGGCAACCGAGGTGCATGCTATGCAAAGAGCAGGATGGCAAAGACCACGTGACGAGAAGCTTTAAATGCCCGGCGTACATAGAGGTGCACATAAAATTCTCAATCATTGAAACGTTGAATAACAACTGTTGTGGCATTCGACAACAAAAATGAAGTGCGAAATGTTATTGGTAGATATCCTATCCATGTATTGATATTCAGCATGCATGAAGATTTTTTAGCTGTCAAAATCAACGGAATCTTTATTTGTAGTTGCTACATACCACAATCGGATTCACCAGATGCTTGATGGACTTACCGAAGCCCTGTCATCATTGGAGAAGACTACAATATATGGGCAGTGGAGCGGGGAAGCAGATGTATCAACACAAGAGGGTACATCCAAATGGAAGTTGTAGCAAAACTGGAAGTAAGATTGGTCAACGAGTGCTTTTCTTCGTCAGAAACGTTCGTGAATCAATTATCGCCGTCACCTTCTACAGTTCGGAAACATTGGTCAACATGGAGGACGAAAACCAGCTAGATGAAATAGTAGAAGAAACAGTTGGATAAGGACTTTTTCATTGAGGCACTCCATACAGACAGCACCCCTTCAAACGCGGATGGTTGACAGCAGCCTTGTTACAAAGGGCGCCCAGCATACTGGAGGAAAAGGATTTGGAAAAGGTCATCCTCAGCGGGTTGGCGAAGTGTATGGAGTGTAATCATGGTCTGTCATCGAACAAGTTAGAGTTTCTAAAATAAGAGTCAACGGTGGCTACAATTCAAAATGTCGTCGAGATTGTGGAGAAGGTGTCCAAACTGAAGCGTTCGTTATTGCGCTGTGATACCGATAGACGAAAATGCATTAAATCCCGCCCCCCCCGCCCCCACGCACGAGCCTCCCCCCCCCCCCCCAACACCACCCCCCCCCCCCCCCCCCCCCCCCCCCCCCCCCAAAAACCCCCCCCCCCCCACCGCCCGAAACCCGCCCCCTCCCCCCCCCCCCCCCCCCCCCCCCCACCCCCAAAAACAACACCAAAAACCACAAGAAAGCCTTTTTTGCTTTTTCTTCTCCTCCCCCTCCCCCGCCCACCAACTCAATTACAGCTCTTTCGCCAAACCATCGGGAACGCTCACCTCATGCTGAAGAAAACATGCCATAGCCTAGAGGCGCGTGCTGGAATTGTAACAAGCGTGGAAGCACAACACAAACGATCTTTGCTTCCACGCCAGACAGCAATGCTGTCGCAAAGTCGCGATATTACAAATGCCCGATGAGACTCTGATAGTTTCACTTCCGAACACCTGAAAACACGTGCAACCAAACAATCAACAAAAACGTACAGAATAACAAATCCAACTTCGTTCGCTTTTCCGATAAAAATAAATTACGAGCTACGGTTCGGTCAGTTTAGCCAAGACTCACTGTTCATGTTCGCCTACATTTATTCTTTCCTGCATATCAGGCTAGTCCCCGTTGTTCTACTCTCTTATCTATTATTGCCTAATCTATTACGTCACCTGATGATTAGTGTGTGGTGGAATCGACGACTGTTGCGACGGACGAATGAACGGGAGGTGGTGGATACTTTTGCTGATGCTGCAGGTGTGACGTTGCGTACCGGTGACCTATGCTTGCGATGAATCCCGTGGTGAAAGTTCCGATGATGAACTACTTGGCCACCCAATCGTAATGCTGGCAGAAGGTGGTCAACAACGGACAAAGTACAGTGCGTGTCCGTTTTGTTGCCGGATAATACCCGGCTGGTAATAGAAATCTTTGCTGCTGATACGGAGAATGTTGTCGTCGAGTAATTCTGCCCCGTGGCCTCCCACAGAATCGTCGGGTCCACCAACCGTATGGAGACTGGATTTGTTCTTCACTTCGGCATCAACACAGGTGATGTGTTTTCAAGGACATTATAACGGTTGCCGATGGTCGTACAGAATAGCGGGCGTATGACCTTGACTGCTCCCTGGCAGTTCTCTCCGCTTTGCGAGGTGGATTTTCCACGTGGCGAGCTTCCGGTGGGTAAAGCGAGGTTATGCCTTACCCGGCGACCTTCGTTTGAAGGAAATCTTCAAACGATGAACATAGTTTAATAATTCACATCATTACCATACACAATTTATAATTTACCTGATTTACTGCTACAATGTTTCGTGAGTGCGGCCTAATTCTTTGAAAAATTGTACTATTTTTCAAAACACACTTAATCAAATTTTAATAACAATTAGACCGGCGTTTTTTTTATTTACCAGACTTTTAACTCACTTTTAATAGCTAACCTCCTCACACTTTGGCACTCAAAACTTCTTATCTGGACCACGTTTTTACTTTAAAGTTTTCACTTGTCTTAACCCTTTCGCATGAAAAGACTAAACCGGACTGAGACCGAGGCTAGCAATTTTCTACCTAAGTCACTTATGGCTTTTCTTTTAATTTAAACCGGGAAGACGTGTTCGTTTTCTATTGGTAGCACGTATTCCCATATGAACAGTCATAATTTTTTTTAGCTTTTACGCTAGTCGCTACCAAAGTGCTCGAGGGGACTTGTTCCATTGTGTTTCAGTTCATTTGTATTAAAATTTGAGCTACTCCTTATTGATTGGTCGTATACTATTTTTGTAGCCCCGTTACAGAATACCTGGAAGTGATGATCGATGACGGGCTGTGCTTCAACAGCCACGTCAAATATGCCTGTGCGAAGGCGGCGAAGGCTATCAACGCGGTAGCTAGAAGAATGCCGAATAACAGTGACCCAAGCAGCATCAAAAGTCGTGGCTAGTGTTTTCTCATCGATACTGAGTTATGGGGTTACAGCCTAGGTTTCTGCGCTGGTAACCAAATAAAATTGAGCGAATTTGAACAGGACATATCATCTCCTAGCAATGCGAGTCATGAACGCTGAATGGTCCTGTACATCTCATCTGCAGTAGTATTTGTTATCACCGTAGCGTACGACAACGAGTGCTACAAGCGAAAGGAAATCAAAGGAGATCCGTAGATCGTGTGAGCGATGTCGTAGTGGAAGCAAGAGTGCAATATGGTGGAAATCGACAGGAAGAAACACAGATTTATACTGGTTCTAAGTGAACGGAAAGCATGGCGTGGTTAACTTTCACTTGACGTAGTTCCTTTCATTTCATGACTGTTACAGGATACTACCTGATTCAGACAGATGGACTCAGATTTAGGCACGCGGTGTCCCCTCTCTGTCCAGAATGCGCATATTATACATTGAACAGACAACGGAGCAGAAGTTTTTGACTGCCCACGGTTCGGTTCATTGCCCCTTCGAAGATCATGGTTGTCACCTTGTCGTAGGTGAGAGGGCTAATCTCATGCAAAAGGCCGTCATGGGAGACCAAGAACATGATCAGCAGTGCTAGTATCACACTCTGCTTTCTTTAAATTGCCACGTCGTAGTAGGTTTATTTGAAGGCACTGAAAAAGGTGTTTTACTGGCGGGTTAAGCCACAATTCACTCCTAGGCGCAGCTAGGAACAACTACAAATACCTGATATCAAACAATTTACGGAAACGACAAAAAGTGCACATTTCATTTGCTTGACAATTCTTTCATTGTTGTTTATTCTCTAATTGTCATTGATTAAACATCAAGTATACCTATACAGTTGGTATCATTCATAATCTTATTGTTTTCTTCATTATAGAAAAGGGTGAGTGTTTAGATCATGATTGTGAGCAACTAATAATTCGTCCTGATGTTTCAGGTTCAGAAAATTCTACATTAAAATATATATTATAATTTAAATGTGCGTTCTACACGACAGCCGTGATCAAAGCACTAACTCTAACAACATATGCTGACAAAGGTTTTATGAAAAGAGTAGGACGCGAAGGATCCGCTTAGGGAGGCGAGTAGCCTTGAGACCATAGAACAATTCTTCTTTATATTGGTTAGCTTTGCTTTAACAGTCTCTTGAATTAAAGTCATAAATCAACAAGTTACACCACAAGTAAGTTAAATACTGATAATGAAATAAGTATTAGAATACCAAATTAGAAACATCCATCTTGTTCCGTTGAAATTAGGCAGCTTAAAATATAAAGTTTGATCGATCCTCTCATAACTTCGATGAATATAAACAGATTTATCCTGGTCACTTTATTACACCTGCTTGTTAGTAGAATAACGAGAACAGTTTTAAGCGGAATATAAAACGTTTAGTTTGATAACCTGCTGAGTCAACATTGTTGTTATGCTTGATCTTTTCAGGAAATCCCACAAGAAAGTGTTCTACGCATCGTATTCCTGAGTCCTTCTCTTTCTAATAATCATCAGTTTCATCAACGTGCATTTTCAGATAAAAAAACGAGCCTGAAGGGCGTGGCTTTTATCGAAGCACTAGTAATGAAGCGTCAATTCTCCATGCTCATTTAATTACACATTAGTTATTATTGCATACCCATAAATTTAATTAACTTTCAGGAGTAACGGAGAGCAGCTGGAGAAACTTTCGTAAAATATATTTGGGTAGCGGGCGGCAAACATCGCTTGATGTGCATATCCTTAAGCTTACCCTCCCTTTTAACACAATTTTACCTTTTCTGTGACACTTATGAAGGGTCGTGGAGTTCTCCGCATCTCTCTTAAGTAAGTGTCGGACTAATATTCCTTCCTGATCCCCATCAGTTGCAAGGACGTGGCCAGGACAGCTCTGGTCCGTTGGAAGGGGACACATACTTTATCTAAAAGGTAAAGGCTCTTCACAAATCACTATCTAACAGCAACCGATAAAGGCGCGTCTCCATCTTGAAAACAGTTCAGAACTTGTACGCTATTATGCGATCTGGTTTATGCTATGCTATGGCCACGGTTTGGTTCTATGCAAAGCGCGATGATCATCATCAGTGGGACAGACACTAGCCCAGACAATGTCGTACGCAGAATATGTCACGATGAAAATACGTGGAACGCGAATAACGAAGCCATTACAGCAGCAGGCCAGCTTTAAGTCAGATCGGAGCTGTAACGCAAATGAAGAGAAGATCTACCAGTGCATAAATCAGGTGCCCGTTTCCCCTGGAGAATTGCTGTGAAGGAGAGCATGACATGGCGGTCGGTTACTTCATATCGGTACACGTCTCCATGGGTACATATAACGATTTCTAGGTGCTTGCTATCAAAATTTAGAGCTGAAGAAACGTGCATAAGCACAGCCACTCCCCGAAGCTGACGCTTTACCGTGGTCCCGGGAAGAGAAAGCTACGAGAGAGAGAGAGTAGGAATTGTGTTTAATGGTTAGGCATGAAAGCGAGTCCCATTACCGCACCTTGCCAAAAATACTGAGGCGAGGCTTTTGAAGCTTTTGAAACCTTACGATAAGGAAAAGACATTTACTCAGTTCCGAGCTCAGCTCATCATGCTTAGTTGATTGGAATATAAGACTCATGTATTAGAATATTAGACTCCATGTAAAACGTAGGGTTTAGGTCTCGTTCTGTCCGTTAATCATAGTATCGGAAGTAGTGGGCTATAAAGTACATCAGAGCACACTACTTTTGATACTACACAGAGAAAAGTTTGATAGTTGGTTTTACCATTATCAGCGGTTAGAATTACTATGGCAGTATGGTGATTTTGAACCGACTATGATCATGGTCAAAATTACCGTTATACATAGTTGATTCACATTGACTATAATGTCCGAATAGTTCTTGTTACCATGACCATAGTCTAGAATTCTATTAATGTAGTGAATTCGACCGTTTTAAAAGTTATTGTAATAATTATATGCAATAGTCGTCATTACCATGGTTTTATTGTTAGTACAACCATTAAATTATTCTCAGAGTATGTTGAAGGAACAAACCGAGAGTAAGTTGATTTTCGCAGCTCCCATTTTTCGGTTTTCTCTTGTTACTACAAAAATTTTATCACGTTTGTTTACTCATTTTGTAAATGATCTTTTACCCTTTTCACAACCCATTGGTATGGAAGCTGTAATTAATACTTACCTATATATTTTGATTCATTAAAAGCTTCTGGAGTTTTGCGTGTGAGCACTGCATACACTGTACAAACTATTATAAGAAATATTGGATAGAAGAATGCAACCATATAGGACGCATTAGTATACGAATTGCACACCAAAAGGTTGTCTTCCCTTGTCGGATAATGGTGCATGGCGTGTGCTGGGTAAACAACCATCCAAACAGCGTTGATCAGTATCTGAAAGTGATAATATGTTACGAGAGGTTACCATTAGTTAAGTACCTGTTATAAGACAATAACTTTATGATTTTATCTTTTCAAAAAACACAAAGAGAAGTATTAATTTAGATTTCAGAAATTGGAATCGTTTTCCCAAAAGGTAAATGATAAGATTTTAAATTCTTTCACCAGTTGTCCTATCAAAAAATCGTCCTCTAACAGGGATGTTCCATGGTGGAACTCTAAATTGGAACGTCTGCGTAAAACCTCTCGTAGATTGTTTAATAAAGCGAAAAGAACCTCAGATTGGACCCCCTATAGGAGTGCACTTACTGAGTACAATAGAACAATTAGAAAATCCAAACGAAGATCCTGGGTTCTAACGTGTGAAAACATAAGTAATAATCCGGAAGTCGCAAGACATCAGAGGGCTCTTGCAAAGGATCACACGATTGAAGTTGAGAATCTGAAAAATGAGGATGGAGTTTTTACAAAAACTCCTTGTGAAACGTTAAAGTTGATTATGGAAACACATTTTCCTGGATCAGTTTTGTGTGTAGATCCAATCAGAGATGGAAAACTTGAAGGTGAAAGAAGTTCTACAAGGACATCTCAAATGTATGTTAGAACAAAAATCGCCGCAAATGACTTGGCTGATAAAATCTTTAAGAAAGCCAGGGTAGAAAATGCGTTGAGATCTTTTCAGCCTTACAAATCTGCAGGAATGGACGGGATATTTCCAGCATTACTTCAAAACGGCGAAGCAGTGTTGATCTCGCCATTAATTGAGATTTTTAAGGCAAGTTTAAGACTCAACCATATTCCAACTTCATGGACACAAGTAAAAGTTATCTTCATACCTAAAGTAGAAAAGCGAGACAAGGCGCATCCTAAATCATATAGACCCATTAGTCTTTCATCAGTCCTATTAAAAACTATGGAAAAAGTGTTGAATGATTATATCAATTCAAATTACATGAACAAGCATCCACTATCGGAGTTCCAGTTTGCTTACCAGTCTGGTAAGTAACGCCACAGGATGGGTTAATTAGAAAAAAAAAAAAAAAAAAAAAAAAAAAAAAAAAAAAAAAAAAAATTTTTTTTTATTTAAAAAAAAAAAAGGGGAGAACGCACCCCTCCCCTCTCTCCCCCCCGCCACGAGAAAAAAAAAAAAAAACAAGAAAAAAAATAAAATGGGTTACAACCCACCCCCCAAAAAAGAAAAAACACCAGAGCGGGGAGGTTCGTCTATAACAGAACGGGCAACGAAAGGTTGTCCCCCAGGAGGGGTCCCCCCCCCCCCAATGTGGTCCTTAGTTGTAGACGATCTTCTAAGAAGCTTAGAGGAAAAAGGTTTCGAGGTTGTAGGTTTTGCAGACGATATAGGGTAATGTAATTTTAGCCTATCACCTTCATTCGGCCTATGTACCAAATATGTCCTCAATTTAGTGATAATCAACAAAATCATGTTGCTATTAGGATCACCGATGTAATTTGAAGCAATTGAGACAATATTAATCAACTTATAGTTGTTCACTTCCGCGTAATTTTCGATTTCTTGAACTTTTGGGGCATCTGGATTTCACTGGTTAAGCTGAACAGATGATCTACACGATCTTCAAGTGATCTAAATTTGGCTTAATTGAATCGATAAAGTGAGTAATGCAGTCTGGATGTACAGAAAATAGCTACACGTTACCAACTAACTAGTCACATAGCTAAAATAACAATGACTTTACAAGAAAATCGTAGACCCAATGTTGGGGACATATTTTTTTGTATGTTCCCAACTATGGCCTGTTGTATCAATAACGTAGTTAAAAAGTTGTTATTGGTAAAATTTGAAGTGAACATGCATGAGTTTGCGGTTCTTTATATGCAAGAGGCTCATCTAAACACGAACTAAAGGAACAAAATCATTGTATAGTGAATTATAATGTTCTTATATTGAATGGCTGATAAATCATATATGAACATCACTTAAATGTTTCGAAACAGTTTTATTTTAGTTTGTTTTGTGAAATTTTGTGTTAAGTAAAGCGAATACAGCTGGCCTTAATTCATAAAATTAGAAAGAAGAAAACCGTACAAAGACTGCATTTAGTAATAAATCCATCGAATTAGACGAAGTTGCATCCATGAATAGACCCAATTTGATGCATATAGACCGACATTAAATCCATATCCCTCGAAAGTTTCTGACTTCATAAAAAGAGTTGTGTAACTTTTCGTGATACATACTACCAAATGTCTTATCAAACTTATCTTAGCAAGTGTATAACTAGTTGAATCTCGCTTACAGCCTAAAAATTTTATGAGTTATAATAAACAATGCAATCGATCGTTGCATAATAGGCTGAGTCAAGGGACACATACCCTAGTCTTTATAGTGAGGGGGAAAATTTGAAAAAATCATTTCAGAAAGAATGCAATGGGCACTAAAATTTACCCAGTCTTGGTGTATCAAGGAGGGCCTAAGCATTAATCCATCAAAAGTAGTAATTGTACCTTTCACTAGGAAAAGGAAGTTTAGTCTAAAAGCGTTTCAACAAGGAGGATTAAAGATTCATCTTAGTGAACAGGTTAAAAAATTAAAAGTGATACTGGATGCCAAACTGAACTGGAATGCTCATCTTGAGTGTGTGATTGGTAAGGCAACCAGTGCTTTCTGGATATGCTCAAAAACATATGGCCGAAAATGGGGTCTAAGACCAAAAATGATAATGTGGATTTATACATCCATAATACGTCCAAAAGTAACGTATGCTTCTCTTGTGTGGTGGCCAAAAACAAAAGAGGCTACTGCACAGAAAAAGCTTGAAAAACTTCAACGCCTAGTATCCATTGCTATAACGGGAGCGATACGTAGCACTCCATCAAATGCGTTGAATGCAATTCTAAATCTGTTGCTTTTGCACGAATATGTGTAACTAGAAGCGGAAAAGAGTATGCTTAGACTTAAACGGTTGAAAACTTTCATGTCTGGTGACTTAGTCGGTCACCTGAGCATTTCACAAAGCTTTCAAAATGGGCCAGTGATGTATATGAATGGAGACTGGATGAAACCTGTGGAAAACCATGACATCCCTTACAACATATGTGCAACGTCACGTATAGATTGGGAAGTCGTAGGTCCCACTGTTCGTCATGGCTCCATAAAATTCTTCACAGATGGCTCAAAAATTGGAACAAAAACGGGAGCAGGAATCTTCGGCCCTGGGGTAGAAATCTCATTGGTGATGGGAAACTATCCAACGGTTTTCCAAGCGGAGATCTTTGCTATAATAAAATGTGTTAACGTTTGTCTGAAGAGGAAATATAGATATGCAAATATTTGTATTTTTACAGACAGCCAAGCGGCACTCAAAGCGTTAAGTAAATATAAATGCACATCCAAACTTGTCTGGGAATGCATTCTTTCATTGCGAAAGGTTTGCCAAGAGAACTCGGTAAATTTATTCTGGGTTCCGGGACACTGTGGTATTGAAAGCAATGAAAGGGCAGACGAGCTTGCTAAACAAGGTTCAAATGCACAGTTTATTGGCCCAGAACCATTCTGCGGTATACTGTCATACTGTGCCATAAAAATGGAATTAAAATCTTGGGAAGAGCAAAGGGTAATGACCAATTGGTTGGTCACCACAAAGTATGTTCAAGCGAAAAGGTTCATAATTCCAAATGTTACAATCAGTAAAAAGCTTCTGGAGCTTAATAAGAGAGTTCTTTGTACCTATACTGGCCTAGTAACCGGACATTGCCCGAGTAGATATCATTTGAAAAACATTGGCCAGGTTCAGAATGTTATCTGTCGTTTCTGTAACATGGAACGTGAGACCTCGGAACATCTGCAGTTGTGATGCTTTGTACAAGAGCAGACTTAAATTTCTGTACAGTGGCTATATGCAACCTAAAGAAATTTGGACTGCAAATCCTGGAAAGGTGGTGGGTTTTATAAACTCAATTTTGCCTGACTGGGAGACGCGTCTTGGGCTGGTCACTTGACAAATGGTGATCTAGCTTTAAGATGCAAATTAGAATAGTAAACAGGGGTATACCACAAAAGTTCAACTCAGTAGACGCAGTGCTTCTACGCCCCAACAAAAAAAAAAAAAAATTAGGTGGAATTTAACCCTATTGTGTTCGACAAAAAATACACCTTTAAGTGATCGACAGTGTACCCACCGGGTACCCACCAAATTCAAATGTTTTTAACTCTTGCAATTATTGGCCGATTTTAATTCTTTTGGCAACGGTAAGATTCAAAAACTCATTCAACAAACTATTTCTATTCCATTGTGGGCCATATGCTGACCGGAACGGCTATTCTGTAACAGGTTCCCGTGGGGGCCATGTACACATCAAGGAGGAAACCTTGGCAATATGAGTATCAAAATTCATGAGGAGTAGGACATTTCTCAACGTTTTGTGGCCATCTGATGATTTGTCTCTGGAATGGTTATTCCGGAATTGGTTCTGGTGGGGTTTCGTGAGTTCATGAATAGTTTTAGAAAGAAACCCTAGCAATATGCGTATCGAAATTCATGAAATTTCTCCAGTAGGATATTTTTCAACGTTAAGTGGCCATCTGATGATTTACCGCGGGCCTGTCATTCCCGAACAGGTTCCTGTTTGACCTCGAGTGGCCTTAAACATATTTAGAAGGATACCCGGGCAATATGGGTATCAAAACTCATGAAATTTCTTCAGTAGGATATTTCTAAACGATTTTGATACCCATATTGCCAGGGTTTTCTTCTAAATATGTTCATGGCTTCTCTAGGCCCCACGGGAACCTGTTGCAGAGTTACTGTTCTGGAGGCAAGTCGACATATAACCCACAATGGAAAAGAAATAGTTTCTGAAATTATTCCAAAGGTGTTGACATCCATTCCCGGAAATTCAATTGATATTCCCAAATAGTGTCTCCGTACAGGACCACAACCCCGGAAATCCGGATATCCCGGAAATCCGGATTTCCGGGTACCAGATGAACTCAAACGGACATTGCCGGTAATGACCATGGAGCGCATGAGTTTTTGAATCACACGGGGCCAAAAGAATTAAAATCGGTCAATAATTGCCAGAGTAACAATCATTTGAATTTGGTACCCTGTCGATCACTTAAGGTCAAAGTCAGTCGCGCACCCGTTCGGGGTTTCGCGCATTGTTTTTCAATTTTAATTTGATCATCTTTCTTGAAATTTTACGAATTTCTACGAACAAACCATGTTGATAAATCTTTTATTTTTATCATGAGTCCACTTTTACTGAAAAAAAGGCAAAAAAATATAAAACATTCCCCATATTTTCAAGTGCTTAACTCTGTCTCGTTAATTGTTTTGGAAACTGAGAAAGGTGTATCGATAGCAAACACTTCAACAAACAATTTGGATACAAAACATGTATATATATTATTCACAATTATTCATGAATGTGATTGCAAGCCAAAGTCAAATTAGCATTTTATTTCATAAAATTAGCCTTCAATGTGGAAAGAAATCACGAGACGATGCATGAACCTTCGCCGGGAGACAAAACTGAACAAAATGAATTTTCTAACTAATCCACTGTGCAGGGCTTAGCCAAACAATATTTCAACCGAAAACATTCAATTTCTATGCAAAATTTTGTTATATTCAGAATTTGGTAAACAAATACATACGTTTCATACAATAAGCTAAATTTATTCAAAAGTTTTAAAGTTTAACTCGTTCGAATGACTCCGATGTAGTCCAGAGAACATCATAAAAGCATGATTTTAGTTATTTTTTGTTCCTTATTGAGTTTGATGTGTCGTATGACAGACATCGGTTCTTTTCAGATGCTGGAGAGATCTCCAGGGATTATCTGGAACATCCTGGACACTTTATAAATGCATCATATAAACTATTTTACATGGTTTTCAATTCTCTTGAGATTTTAGATGTCCAAAAAGAGATGTCGTATGACCTATCATGTGGTGTAATATCTACTATTCATTGAAAGAATAGAATGTAATTACTTTCATTCTTCAACGATCGGGCCAAGTCAAATAATTGTTGAAGGTTGGAATAATATACAATAAAAAATCGAAACAACATTCCAACGGCAAAAAGACATCGAAGTGAACTCAATTCTGTTCCTGCATTCATTCCTCGGCATCCGTTTGTATGTAGAGGTAAAAAACATGATGCTCTTGCACCCGGCACTTCTCAAAATTCATATGCAAAATTATGTAATATTTTTATATTAAAAGATTGCTAGGAAAATTAGTATAAAGTATAAAATACAAAAATTCATTGAATACATTTTGTGTTTCCAAAACAATCTACAACGTTCCACGGTACAAGAGCTGCGAACCGTGTAGGGACGAAAAAAAAATTAGAGGGATCAATATCAGGGGAAAATATCAGGCATATAACCGCGAGGTTCACGTAGGACCGCGTTAGTGTATAGTAATAATGGTATCATCTTATTAATACACATCATAACACATATGGTTGGTTAATATTAAAATGTTTATATTATTTTGCTTGACCCGTCCCTGCTTATGAAATTTTCTACAAACCGAGCCATTGCTCTTTCCGTTCAGTTTAATAAAAAAAAAATCAGTTCGGGTTTAATGAAAAATCTTTGTCGCATGTACCACTGTCGACTGAAAGCCTCAAACAATCCAAAATGTATTATACTATTTTTGATAATATGCAAAGTTTTGTTCAGGATAAATCACAAACATTTCACTTAAACACAAACTCTTTTAATGTAAAATTAAATTGGTCGTCCTAAAATGGACGATGGTTATGGTACGCCTAAGAAATTAATTTATCTTTATATACAGTAAATTTGGCCAACAAGACACCATAATGTGCTGTATTCAATCCGGATAGTAGTTTATTAAACTCCTCGTCGTTGTGAATGGCCGATGGCAAGATAGTTGGGATGATTATATTAATCTAGTTGTCACAAACATCGTTTTGCGCTGGGAGGTGCCCGGCTCCGGTAAGGCTTAGGAAGCGGATGCCGACCGCGTGGATTATCGATTTTTACGACCCATTGCCACAGCAATAGGTCGAGCGGAAAAACAAGCAAAACTTGTAGATGAGGAAGGGCAGGCGATAATTTGCGAGCCAGACGTGCAATCGCAAGAAAACGGATGACATAAAGTAAAAACCGAGAAAAATCTTCGTTTCAAGAGAGAAAAAAACACAACCAAACTTGAATATCCCAATGAAATCATTTTGGTTCAAATCGTGTGCTATATACTCGTGTTGATACCATTGCCTGAAAAGAAGAGAGGCACGAGAATGCAGTACGAAGCAAATTTTATAAGAAAGGACGGGCTTCAGTTATAAAACCAGAACAAACCGGCAACAAAGCAAACTAATTTTGCAGCTGAGGGGTGTGGCAATTGCTGTGTTAACATGGTATGAAACGAATTGAAATAAAAAGAAGAAGACAATTGAAACAATTTTTTACCCGTTTTTGAGGACCCGAAAAGGGAAAACCATGTTTTCGACCTGTTCATATGCAGATTTGTATGGGAGCAAAAGTAGGTATTTTTTTATGTAAAAAATTGAATTACTTATAATAATAGTAAAAATTGAAATTTAAATCCAAAACATTTTTTAATTTGTTTGATCTAATAGTGTTTCTATGAAGTCTTTTTTTTCAGCTCAACCGAGAGTTATTAGCGTTCAATAACCTTTCACTTTAGCGTAACGCTCTCATTTTTCAGAATTTCGAAAGGATATATATACCTTGTGATCAAAAAGTTCCGGTAATTTTCAATTTAAAAAGGCCGCCTTTATTTTTTCGGTAAAATCTTTTTAGTGTAAGATGGCAACACTAGTTCTGATATTCTGTCAAAGTGTGAGAGCAAATTATCCATTAGTTTTGTTTTGACAACTGCTTTTGTTAGTCGAAAAATAGACGCTCGGCGATTTTTACCATGGATAAAAAATTGGAACAACGCGTTTGTGTGAAATTTTGTGTTGCAAACGGATTTTCTGCAGCGGAAACGCTCAGAATGTTGCAAAAAGCCTTTGGTGAGGACTCTATGTCACAAAATCGTACATTTGTTTGGCACAAAGACTTTAAAGAAGGCCGTGAAAGCGTGAGTGACATGCCGCGTTCTGGACGACCATCGACCTCAACTACCGATGAAAACATCGCTTCCGTGAAGAATTTAGTTATGGAAAACCGCTCAATTAGCATTCGGGAGATAGCTGCACTCCTTGATATCTCATTTGGATCGACCGAACACATTTTGACGGAAATTCTGGGCATGAAACGCATTGAAGCACGACTTGTTCCAAAAGAGCTGAATTTTTTGCAAAAACAGCATCGAGTTGAGGTCGCTAAACAGATGATTGCGAACGCAGATAGCGATCCCACATTCATGGAACGCATCATAACTGGTGATGAAACGTGGGTATATGAATTTGATATGCTCACAAGTCAACAATCGTCCGAATGGCGCGCCGAAGATGAGCCGAAACCAAAAAAATCACGACAAAGTCGCTCCAAAATTAAAGTTTTACTGACCGTTTTCTTTGATTTTCGCGGTGTCGTCCATTCTGAATTCCTTCCAGAAGGTCGAACGGTTAACAAAGAGTATTATTTACAAGTTATGAGACGTTTGCGTGAGGCAATTCGAAAGAAGAGGCCAGAATTGTGGCGCAATAATTCGTGGATTTTACACCACGATAACGCTCCATCACACACCGCGCTCACTATTTGTGAATTTTTGGCCAAGAACTCCACCAATACCATCAAACAAGCACCATATTCACCAGACCTTGCCCCGTGCGACTTCTTTCTCTTCCCAAAACTGAAAATTCCGCTCAGAGGTAGGCGTTTTGAATCGATTGATGCGATAAAAAAGAATTCGCTGGAAGAACTGAAAGCCATACATTCATCGGCCTATAAAAAATGTATGGATGATTGGATAAAGCGCTGGCATATGTGTGTTGCCTCTAATGGCGGGTACTTTGAAGCCGATAATAAAGATATCAATTAAAAATTGAAATAAATGCGTTTTTTTTCAAATTACCGGAACTTTTTGATCACAAGGTATATCCTAGAAAAGAGAAAAGTAGTCCTACGTTAAAAAAAATTAACCAACAGCACAAACCATGTGTTCATTTCGTTTAGGAAGAATTGTACATCGTAGAGTTGTTTTGAAACACCGACAACGTGGCATCTGTATTTTTCAGAATGAGGATGTTGAGGGAAGATGTTTGTTCAATTGACACAGATCTATTTTTGACGTAGGACTATATATTTATTTCCAATACAGGGGTACACGCTGCGAGTACGAGAATTTGGAGCTACATGAAATATGCTTAGGTTTTGAACGTTAATAACTCATTCATTTCATGACCGATTTTTAAAATCTTTGCACCAATCTATCTAAAATAGTTCTACGCATCAATTTAAATATTAAAATTGATTGATTTTTAACAAAAAGCCATAGAAAATAACGTAAATACAAGGTGATGTCTTATAATGTTGATTTTTTAGAGTAATTTTACCAAATACACAGTACTTTCCTTGCACAGATTTCATATTTAAGTAAGGAACGTCTCGTAGGCAGCTATGAATGTTACCTTCGCATTTTGATTTAGTTTTAAGCTCCCTGGAGGGTTCATTGTCGAGCAGTAGTTGCCCAGAGAGGCGTTGGTGCCGATGCTCCCGTCAACCTCGCTGCGAGAATGGTTGCTGAGGCCTACGAGTTGGCGGGAAAAAGCCGCCCGTGACAACGAGACAAGAATCAATCATCCCACGTCGCCACCCGCAATGAAGAGGATCTGAACCAAGAAAGAAAGCCCAAGTTCAATCTCGAACCATGTTTCTGCCCCTACAACTAGATCCGTTTTTTTCAGGACGACCAAATCAGTTTGTCAACTAAAGAGTTTGTTTGAAATTTCCATTACCGCGCCCCGGCTGAACATGGCATTGCTTTAAACGCCATGTCGCGGAGTAAATAGAAAAGCGCGTGATCGAGCGTGGAACTCGAATTGCCGGCCACCGAAGGTTTTACTTTCCGCTATTAGCAACAGCGGCGCATCAAAACATGGGAACAAGGCGGATCACCATTCATACACCACACTACACTCTTATCGATAGATAGATCGATGATGAAGGCACTAAACAAACTTCGCACCCACGCGTGTTCCGAAACCGATCGACGGTATGTAATGTTGTCACAGTAGGCCTACACCGAAATCTTGTGATCTTGTGATTTGGATTGCGAGAAACTTTAACACACTTGGGTCCACTGACGACTTTCTTTCTTCGCGACAGAACGATATCGATGGAAAAACAATGGTTTGCTACCGGTCGCTTCAACTGTTTATTTGGAACTTTTGAGTTTTGCATAATAAAGTGGTTTGGAATCTTTAGTTGCTTCTTATTGTGTACAGTGAGCCAAATTATTGTTGTGATGGGCTTGATTGGGTTATGGGTTGAATTCATAACAACTTAAAACTAGGGCTATTTACAAATTTACAATATTTACAAAATATTAATATGACCAGTGTACTGATCATTCCGGCCACCTTGAAACAGTCACACTGTTTCAAACTCTCTCGGCAGCTATTTTCTCTCACGTCGCTCTATAAACTTCGTTGACTTCGGATGCCGAACACGATGATGCAGGTCGTTAGTTTTCGAATTTGAATCACCAGTTGGACGCTGTCTGAATGAGCTCATTCAACAAACGGCGTACGAAATGCGAACAAGATCGATGATTTGATGCAGCGGTGAGAGTAGAACGATTTCTGTGAAAGAAAGACCCGGTAGAACGAACAGAGGCTAGTAGAGATGTTGGAACGCTAATCACCTGTAAACTATCTAAATATGCGTTGAGACAGTTTCGGACTGCTCTACCGATCTTTGTTGGATCTTCTTACATTTCGATTGGTTGAACATCGATTTCGGTTAAAACTGGTAGAAGGACCTTGGCAACTGGTCGGACGAGATTCTCCGCTGTAGCTGTATTCAGACTGACTACACGGACGATTCCGTCATTGCCTGGATGAAGCTTTGTGATGCGCCCAGGAGCCACTGCGCCGGTGAAACATTTTCATCCTTGATAACTACGATCCGTCCCAGCTGCAGATTGACTGGAGACTTGCAACCTTTGTTGGATCGTGTTTGAAGCTGAGATACTCTGGATACCAACTCTTCCAGATACATTGAAACAGCTTATTCGTGCGTTGCGAATGATCCAAACGATTATCGGGTGTTTTGTCAGCTTCCGGAACTGCTTGAAGGTTTGAACCAACAAGAAAATGTCCTGGTGTAGGTACTTCGAGGTCGGTAGAATCGGGGTAAGTGGACGTGAATTCAGGCACATTTAAAATTGGGCCAGAAGCGTTGTCATATTGTCCCAGGTCAGGGACGCTTGACCGATTTCTCGTAGAAGGTGGTGTTTATACGATTTCACGGCCGCTTCCCACAGTCCTCCGAAGTGTGGAGCGCGTGGTGGAATGAATATCCAGCGGATTTCTTGTTCTGCACACCAGCTGAATATTGTCTCCCTGTCTGCATTATTGAGTTTCAACATGTCGTAGATGCAGTGAAGTGAGTTTGCTGCTCCCTTGAAAGCAGTCCCATTGTCATAATGTAAATCCTGGATGCGACCACGGCGAGTGACGAAGCGACGGAGAGCGGAAAGAAACGCTGGTGTGGAGAGGTCTGATACCTTGTCGATATGAACGGCCCTCGTGCTGAAGCACACAAAAATAGCAATGTATGCTTTGGTCGGCTTACGGTTACGCACCGAGGACTTGAGAAATACTGGTTCACAATAATCTAGGCCACTGATGGAAAATGGACGAGCTTGTGTGACCCGAGATCTCGGCAGATCAGCGGTGCTTTGCTTGACGAGAATCGGCTTGGTGCGGAAACATTTGATGCAATGGTGATAGGTGTACCGCACAAGATCTCGTGCCCCAATAATCCAGTATTTTTGTCGTATGGTGTCTAACATCAGCTGAGGTCCAGCGTGGAGAAGTGTCTTATGCTAATGTTTAGAAAGCAAACGAGCCAGAGGATGTTTGGACGACAGGATTATAGGGTGCTTACTTGTTTCTGGAACATTAGCGTTGGAGAGTCGACCACCGACTCGAATTAGTCCGTCATTGCTCATAAATGGATGCAACCATTTTAGTGGGGGAGCCTTCACGATTGTTGAGCTACTGAGATCAGCCAATTCCTCTGAAAAAAGTTGTTGTTGAGCCAGTCGGGCCAAGATACGATCGGAAGCTGTGAGATCAGCAGTTGTTAGAAAAGGTGATGACATTTCGGTGGACTCCCGTACTAGGACATGAAGAGAACGGATGTACTTGATGCAGTAGGCAATAACTCGGCGAAGCTTGATGTACGTAGAGTAGCGGGAGAACAACTGATCAACGAACTGGTCCTTTTCGTGGGTGAGTGATACTAGGGTGACCTTGGTCCTTTCCACCATCGTGACTGATTTAGATGCTCGGTAGGTGATGATCCACGAGATAGATAATCAGCTGGATTTTCACTACCAGCAACGTGTCTCCAGGAATGTCCCTCCGTATTCGACTGGATCGTTGACACTCGATTCGCGACGAACACTTTCCAGCGGTTCGGTGATGAATCAAGCCATTTTAGTACAGTGGTAGAGCCTGACCAGCAGAAAACATCAGCGTTGAACCTAATCAAGTGTTCTATCTTTTGAAAGAGTCTTGTAGATAGAACTGCGGCACAGAGTTCTAGTCGAGGGATGGAGTGCTTTATAGCGATTGGTGCAACCTTTGACTTGGACGTCAGTAGTTTTACGAGGATACAATTGCTATTCTCGGATCAAACGTAACAGCATGCCCCGTATGCTGACTCTGATGCATCGGAAAACAAATGCAATTTCATCTTAGGTTCCGCACCAAATGAGACGAAGCGAGGAATTCGTAATTCGGATAGCACATTGAGTGTCGCATGGTACGCTTTCCATTCGTTCTGCAATTTTGATGGAAGTGGTCGATCCCATTCGTACGGATGATTGTCGTCTGTTTTCAGCTTCCACAGCCGCTGCATAAATATCTTTGCAGTCACGATAACAGGACCAACAAGGCCCAGAGGATCGAAGATCTTAGCAATTTAGGAAATCACTTTGCGTTTGGTAAGAACCGGTGCTGCGAGTGGCATCTTAACATTAAAGCGAAGCATGTCCGTTCTTGTATCCTAAATAAGTCCCAAAGTTGAAACCGACTGAACGTCTTGCAGATCCTGAAGGGGTTGAATTGTTAGATCCTCAGGTGGGACGTCTATCAAGGCTTCTGGTACGTTTGACGCCCATTTCTTCAACAGAAAACTGGCAGACTTGAGCATTGCGGTAATTTGACGACGTTTCTCGATTGCGGATTCGAGGTTGTCCGCTCCAGACAGAAGATCATCTACGTAAAAATCCTGGAATACTGCTTCTGGATACTTGTCTCCTTTGTCTTTCGCCATTTGTTCAAGTGTCCATGTCGCCAAAAATGGTGCAGATGCGGTGCCATACGAAACAGTGAGCAGTTCGTACGTGTCCAGTGGATCTGTTGGATTCCGGCAAAACAGGATTCGTAGAAAGTGTTGATCGATTGGAAAATGAAGCACTTGTCGGTACATTTTTTTCACATCAGCGACGAAGGCAACGAGATGGAAGCGGAATCGAGTGGTGATGGTGACGAGATCTGGTTGCACGACGGGACCAACGAGAAGTGTGTCGTTAAGCGAAGTTCCTGAGGTGGTCTTGCAGGACGCATCGAATACCACGCGTACTTTAGTAGTGGTACTACTCTCCTTGAATACTGGATGGTGCGGGAATGGTGTGGAAATTCGACATCAACTTCATCGAGTTTTTGCATATGACCTAGGTGGAGGTACTCGTTGATGAATGCATGGTATTGTTACTTCAAGGAGGGATCTCTTTCTAAGCGTCTATCGAGGCTGGTGAAACGGCTAATGGCAATTGCTTGGGATTCGCCGAGGGTAACTTGCGGATCTTCGGACCGAGGAAAGTGTACGACATATCTTCCTAAGTGATTTTAGGTTTTAGTATTGGCATAGATTTCTTCGCATCGCTTTTCTTCAGTGGAATACGTTGGGCTTTTGTCGATGGCTTTGCATTCCCAGAATCTCTTAAGCAATGATTCTAGGGATTGATCGACAGTTGATAGGTAGCATATCGGTGGTGCAACGGTGGAATTGATGGCAGTTTTTCCAGAGACTGTCCATCCAAAGAGGGTGTCAACCAAGAATGGTCAACCGTCACCATGTGACAGACGGTTACCCGTATGGATTTCGTGGTAACATTCACCACCGATGACAATGTCGATCATGCCCGGAACGTTAAAGTTCGGGTCGGCTAGCGGAACGATTGGCATGTTTCACGATGCGGAATTGATAGCGATTGTGGGTAGATTGGCAGTGGGTTTCTTCATGATAAGAAAGTCGAGTGTGGTGGAAAAGGATGTGACTCGGGATTTAATCGTTGTGGAGATCAGCCGCTTGATCTGCTTCACAGTTTCTCCGATTCCTGCAACTGCAACATCGACGGGAGCTTGATGGGTGGCAAGTGCATTTGCCAGCTTCTTGGTGATCGCCACAGATGCATTTGACATCGCAGCAGAATCGAGGAGAGCTCGGGATTTCTTTACCGTGCTTGTCTACAACATAAAGTACAACCGTTTCCAACAGAACCGTGCTTCTATTTGATTGAACGGAGAGATTCACTTCGGGTGGAATCGATGATCCAGCGGTCTCCACGTTCACTGACGTGGTTGGAATTGGCTGTTGCGTAGAAGTATTTGACAAGCTGAGTGCAACTTGGTCGTGCAGCAACGTATGGTGTTTGGCGTGACACGTTCTGCACGAGAATTTCGACTTACATCCTTTTGCTTGGTGGTTTGGACGGAAACAGTTCCAGCATAAATTTGGCTGTGTTATCAATCCACGACGTTGCACAACAGGCAGACTGGCGAACGTTGGACATTGAAACAGTGGGTGCTTCTGTGAGCAAGCGTGGCATTGGGGAACGTTTGGTTTAGGTTCCTTTGTTGCACTTGTAACGCGGTGCGTTTATTTTGGACCAATTTTGTATAAATGTAAATATGTATGTACTAGATTTGTAGTTCAAGGTAGTGTAGAGAGTAGATTATGTGTTTCAAATTAGATTTTCCAATTGGATTCTTGTTTTGAGTCGTGTTATTCATTGTACATTTGTAGGGTTTCTTATTGCATGATAGCTGGAAGCTTTTTTATAGCACGCTAGGATGAAAGTTTGTTTTTATGGGAGGCTAAATATGCGAAAGAAATGGATATCAAATGAACACCTGAATACAGTACAATGGCTAATCCGAACATCATTTCTCGCGTCCGATTCAATTTCTTTGATTCCGCGGTTTCTTGGGCAATGCTGGTTTTAAACCCGGCCATTACATTAGCGAATCGGCTGGAAAGCAGTTGTGTTTGACGCGGTTTTTAAGTGTTCCAAGTGTTTAGTCAAAGGTGACTGGTTTAAATAATGGCATGAGCCAGTTCATAGATGTAACTTTTTTTTGTATGTTCAGTTTTAAGAGTACTTGTGTGTAGTGTACGCGTTGCAAACAACTGTTAAATTCGAGATAAAATTGTAAATACGGACAAAAAGGTAATGTTATTAAATATTTCATTTCGCGTGATTCTTGATTGTAATTTTGTCATTTCGCGTTGGACAGCTCGTTCGACGGGCTTTTTGTATTGTCCGGGCTGGATTAGTTTTCCTCGTTCGGCGATCGTGGACGCTGAACGATTTGATTTGAGCGATTTTGCGAACGTCGTCTGCAAGAACGCCAGACTCGTGCGCCCTGCAAAAGCCCGCCTGATCAGGTAGCTAAACGGAGAAGAGTGAAGTTCGCTCGAAAAACTAGCGAAGTTATTCCGACGGTCGCCAATAATCCGTCGTGTCTCCACCCTACGTTACAATCCTTGTGGAGCAGATACCGAGAGCGCGGTTTCAGTGATCTGTTGTCAAGTGTCGGACACTGAACCGGACCTTACCCAAAATATATAGTAGTCTTCCTTAACCCCGCTCGGTCATAGCGGAAAGGTACGCGAAGCCGGGTCGCTTGGGAACTCCTATATTGAAGGAGACGGTCAATTCCGGAAGTTCTCGACAAGATATAAATCGAAAGCCTTCAGTCCAGCCGCCACTCTCTCTGCAACTCTAGTTTCGGCCATATTGCGCACGGGTCTAGGTACACCGCGACACGCCATTTATGTGGTCAAGCGTCGCCATTTCGGAACCGTCGCCGTTTCGGAACCGTCGCCATTCCTGAACCGCCATCACCGGTTCAAATTATCGTCGCTTCGTTCCGTCATCAGCATTGCTTCGTTTGTCACCGCCATCACCGTCATCAAAAAAAACCTGCGCAGGTATGTCCGTACAAAGTTTTCATGGCCATGATTAGTTAGATAATTTGTAGCTTTAGAGCAAGCTCTGTCCAACACGAGTGAAGCTTGTAAATAGATGTTAAATAGATTGAGATTGGAGTTTTTTGTTTAGTTTCCGTTTTTTATTTACGTTTCGTCCTTTAGCTGGCTCATTCGTCATTTTCAATATTGCGTTCGTCTATTCAAATCAAGCACATTCGTTTGGAAACATCGCGTTTGACTGAGATTCAGCACCCTTCCCCCGCACGGTTACACACTGTTTACGACGGACTTGACTGTGGAGGGTTTCTTCGGAATCGGGCTGGCCACCTTGATGCCAGACCCCTGGGAACGATACTGCAGATCACTAGATACTGATGTCAACATACGGACTTGTTGCGTCAGGAATTCGATCAGCTCATCATATTTGGTTTCATCTTTCTGTCGAGTTTCCTGCTCCCAAGCACGCAACTTGTAGGGATCAAGCTTGCTGCAAATAATGAATGTAAGCGGAGTGTCCCAATGCTCAATTGGTTCACCAAATTTTCCCAAAGCCTTCATCCACCAGAGTATTCAGCCCGTGTGCCGATTCATGCTTAATTGATGGCAGTTCAAACAGCCGTCGGAATAACTCCTTTCGCAAAAACCGCTTGTTATCATACCTTTTCATAAGCACATCTCATGTTGTAGCGTAGTTATCGGCTTGTATATCGACACATTCGAACGATTTTTAAGCATCTCCTTCCAATGACTGCAGTAGGTATTGCAACTTGTTCACTGTTGGGAATTCATCGTTGCCGTGGATCATGGACAGAAAATTATCCCGGAACGACATCCAGCGCGATTCGTCTCCAGAGAATTTTGGAAGGTCGATCTTCGGTAAACGATGGTGGAAACTAGTCACGTAATGAAGTGGTGCAAGAGTTGACGACATCGTTGAATTAAGAAATGCATGATTCCTCTCCGCTGGTCACTTGGCGAGTAGAAAGCCCTTCAGCTTGCAGAATCGATTTTCAAACTCGTTCCGCACTGCCATGTGATGTTCAAAGTTTTGCTCGTCGTCTAACCTCAGCCTGAAGATGTAAGAACTCCTTGTTTGTCCTATTTAGCGTTTCCCCCACCCCCCTCCAAAAAACCTTTTCCTTGGTCGTCCCCCTAAAACCTTTCCCCCCCCCCTCCCCTTCAATCCCCCCTTTTAGAATCAGCTTATCTTCCGCTAACTTTTTCTCCTTCTTACTTGCCATTCCTCACTACCACCACGAATCACTTGACTGTGCTGCAGCGCCTATTTTTCCGCATAAATGCAGCCCTCAGTGTTTGTGACCCTTACAGGTTCGCGTTTTGCTTAGGGAATCATGCGCGCGCGATTATCTCTCTGACCACAGAAAACGAACCCACCGGTAGGTGCATAAGTAGCAAAAAAAAAAAGGAAAAAAAAAACAACCCACCGGTAACAAACAAAATATAAAAACATTCCTCATGGTCACGGTTGACTTTTAGTTCGATTCTGCAGAAATTCGGATATCGACCGAAAAGTCCATAGGTCGCGGTGAGAATGAGTGACCAGAACCCGCGTTTTGGCGAGAGGGTGTTTTTCAAGAACATGGCCCAGAGGGCCCATATTTAAGCGCAAGTAGGAATCATGAGGCAGGGAGTCTCAGTAAGTTTTTGACGCAGCAACGTCACGCTGCCCGTTTGTGTCCCGCGACGATCTCACTGCATTTTTGTGCGGTGAACATTTAACTGTAAGCTCCCATATAAATTAATTTTAGTGTAAAACTGAAATAAAATGTGCAAATTCTAAAACCTTAGTGGAATAGTGAAATAAAAAGTGCAATTAATTAAAAAAAAATAGATATATCATATTTTTGTGCGCGAGTTGGTGCTCCGAACAATATAGAAAAGAGACAGTGCCTTCCCGCTCGGGGCGCGTTCATTTGGTGACAGCAGTAACGGCCCAAGAGGAGCCCGGTGCGCGAAGAAATACATTTCTGACTGAAATTAGTGAATGAAAGGCGAAATTCGGACAAGGAAATCGGTTAAGTGATCGTGCTACGAGTTACATCATCAAGTTGATCATCTATACTAACCCACTGAACCGGGGAGGATGCAATGCTGAAATATCTTATGATGTTATGGTGAATTATATTTTCCTTACACTACATAGGCATTATAGATACGGGAACATTTTTTTTTTTTTTAATTTGGATGTCAACCTTGGACATTTTGACGTCAACTCAAGAGCGTGATTACTATTTGATAGATGAAATACGAGAATACATATCTAGTGAACTTGAGAATTTAAAAAAATAATAAATTTAGGCCACGTTCCAATCTTGAGATTTTTCGGAAAAAGGAAAGACTATTAGAAAAGTTAACAGAATTTGAATCTATTGTTCGAAAGTACGAACACTTGAGCGATACAATTACTTGGAATACTTTAACTGCTACGTTAGAATCAGTTAAAACGCAGTGTAGGCTTTGCGTAACCATCCTGGATAATTTGAAAATTGATAAGAAAAAATCGAAATCTACCGAATTTTCGTCTGAAAGAATAATAGGCCTTCGAAATAGACTTGTTACAGTGTGCACAGGAGAAGCAGTGGAAAATAACGATTCACCAAACCTGAGTAGATCGGTTTCTGAAACGGAGTTGTATTTCAACCCAATACAAGATCAAAATATTTTGTCTTCTACGCTGTATAGCGAGGAAACTGAAAGTGAATGTAAACAGCTCATAAGAGAATTTCAAGAGTGTAGCGTCAAATTCGAAAGAATTCTTAATCTACCAGTAAAGATGCCTTTCCAAATGGATAAAGCAATTCAATGCATTCCAGAATTCAGAGGCGCAGCAGCTGAATTAGATTCGTTCTTATTTCAAGCAAATTACTTTGCCAAATCAATCGCAAAGAAAGATCCCAAGGATCCAGATTCGATGATATCCCCAGATGAATCAGAGCTTATTCAAGTAGTTCTGTCAAAATTAAAAGGAACAGCCGCGTTACAGTTCAAAAACATCTATGCTGAGTCCTGGTACGAAGTTGAAAATAATCTTAGAAGCGAATTTGGTGGTAGTATAAAATTGGAAGAACTTTTTCAAAAGATAGACACACTGGAACAAGGACAAAATGAAACATTTCACAATTATAAAAATCGGGCTCTAGTCCTGAAAAGAATTTTAGATTCATATGAAAAAAACAACAAAGACAAAGGGGACACATCATTTGCGCAGAGATACTTAGGAATTCATTTTCTGGGAGGATTGAAAAATAGAAATTTGAAAAATTTGGCGAAAAATCATAAGGAAGATACATTCGAAGAATTGATTGAATACCTAGAGGAAGAATGTATTGACGTAGAACAAATTGAGCATGTTGAAAGGAGACTCCAAGATTCACATATTGCAGAATCACATGGACAACAGAAATTAGAAAACAGATTTCAAAATTTCAATTACTCAAGGAATAACAATTATCAAAGAAATCAATCAGACTACAGAAATCGCCAAGGAAATCTCGAGTATGATAGAAACCAAACTCCACATAATAATTATCCAAATTACAGACGAAACGACAATTTTAGAAACCAAAATGATAACCGAAATTTCAACAGAAATTGGAATAATTATTCTGGAAACGATCGTGGCCGTTTCAATGACGAAGATAATCGATTTGTAAACCATTTCAATAGGAATAATGGATTCTATGGACAATACAGAAATCAGTTTGATAATAACCAAAACAGTCGTAGGGACTATAATGAAAATGCCAATCCTCGATCAAACTTCAGAAACAAGAACGACTTCAATCAAAACTCATATCAAAATCAGCAAAATTACGGGTATGGAAAATATGATCAAGAACATGGAGGAAATTATAATAACAGGAACTTTGGAAACAACGAGAATCGAAAAAACTAGATGCCAGGGGTTTGGATAGGAAACAGATAGACGAATCCCATTGTTTTTACACTGAAGAAGTCAGAGATACCCAAAATTATGCACAGAGTCCGATGTGTGGAGGAATTGCAACAGGTTTTTACTGGAATTTATTTACAACAGAAAATCCGGAAGAATCGCAGAAATATTTTTTAGACACAGGAATTTGCTCTAATTTTATGCATGAAAGTACAGCATTAAAAGCAGGAGCAACAGGTATTAATCCACACCAACACGCGGGGGTACATGTAAAAGATAAAGAGGTACAATCAAAAGGTACAATATGGTTACATTTAGCCATAAGCGATTTAATTATTCCGACAAAATTTTTTGTTGTGGATAAGTTAAGTGCACCAGCGAAACTAGGGTACAAATTTATTAAGGAACATGTAGAATCGATCGGAAAAAAATATGCAAGAAACAACATTAAAACTCGCAAGAACAGAAAAAATCATGGTATAATAATAATTGACTAGTTAGTGGGGATTTATTAGAATATAGTAAAAGAAATCAGTATGAATGGGATATTAGAAAGGTTATCAATCAGAGCGATGATAACTATGAATTTGAATTTGTTGTTGATACAGAATCGGTTGATTCAGAATCCTTCGAACCGGAAACAAAGGGACCAAATAGTGAATGCCAGAAATTCGAAAAAGAAGTTGTAGATAAAGTACAACATTTTTGCAAATGTCAAGTACCAGATCCGGATAAATTTATTGATGGTCTAGAAGATATCGAAATAAACTCTGTCAGAGAAGATGAGCTCTGTGCGAAATACCCGTATGAAGAATTCATGGAAGCCAATCATAATGGGCTAGAAACAAATATAGTAAAATTTACTAATAAAGTATTTGAAGAAGATGAAGTTGATACGACATTTCTGATTGTTAATAGCAGGTCTGCTAACAAAGAACTAATGAATTTTGTAGACTTACCCTACGGATTAAACGATCATTTAGATGGAAGAATGTTCTCTTTTCCAGAAAAGAAAATTTGGGGTTTTATATTGAATGGATCAAAACGGTCATTATTCAATTCAGATCTTTTTTTAATGGTATGATGGACAGTTTTGATAATTCTCCACCATTCTGTAAATCAGCAAACACAATTCAAATAATTTCATTCAGGGATTTATTAGGACCTTTAGAATTGAATATTTTAAGATATGTAGCGGGAAGGTTTAATAAAACATATATATTATATGCTCCAGATATGGATAATAATTGAGGTTATTTCTGTAACAGAGCGTTTCCAGATGAAATCAGCCAGAAAAAGTCAAAATCTTGCACGACCCTCTCCGATTTGCATGAAACTTTGCACATGTCTTCAGAATTGATGATGATGGATTTTCCGTGGGTTAAGGGAATTTTTTGACTCAAGACATTTTTTTCAAAAGGGCGTATGTGTTTTGTCATGCGTACTTTTCAAAAAATCATAACTCGAAAACCGTTGGTTGTAATAAAATTGCGTCTGAGAAGAAGTTGTAGTTAATTAATTTGAATTTATGAAAAAATATGTAGACTGTAAAAAAAAAAATTTCTTCAAAAAAATCAAAAATTAAACTTAAAAATCAATTAGCAAATCTGTCCAACGTACGATTTTTATATTTTTTTTTTTTCAAAAAGGCTTTGAGTCATAAGAGGAAGAATAAAAGTTGTTTTACGATGGAGCAACTTAAGATAAAAAAGTTCTTAGAAGTAAGAAAAATCCAAGTTTTTTTTCCAATTTGTTGTTTTTGCAAAATAACCATATTTTAATAATATAATGCGATTTTTCTAGTGATTTCAAACAAAAATGCTCGTGGTGAGCAACATTCTATATGTATCCGTTTTCGAGATAATTTGAAATTAATGTCGAAAAAATGGCTTTTTCCATGAAAATATCCCTTTTTTAAATGTTAGTCGTGATTATCCATCTTCAAAAGTATTTTTTTCAAATTGAACATAAAATTTTCAACAACTATCCTTTTGACACCAAGAAGATTGAACATCTTCTTAATTAACGAAATAAACGAATCTTAATTACCAAATAAAAATTTTGAGTTTTTTTTGTTCATACATGATTTATTTATTTTTTCTACTATTTTAAAAAAAATTGTATTTACATTTTTACAAACAATATTTCCTAACATTCCTATAAATATTATGAAAACTCAGTATTTCGTCAGTTGGAAATATTTTCGCAGCGATTTTGTTATCTGCAACTGGAATAAGGAGTGATATTTCTGTGTACCAGGAATCATTTTTGTTTGCTGATAACTACCACTCCATTCTGCAGCTCCCTCTTCATATTCTTCTTGTGAAACATAGCAAAATGAAATTTTTGTGAAATTTTTTTGATTTCTCTTAATAGCCCAATCATACAAAGTTTTCGCACTTGTTATTGGATGTTCATGTTGTTTGGCCAAGCTTGCTCTTGTTGCCATGCGTTTTAATGTGCTGCCAATTGCATCACATGGTCCCTTACCATGTGAAGTTGCGAAAAAATGCCACTCAGAATCAATGTTGTATTTCTCTTTAAACTTGCAGAGGCTTGCAAAAAATTTTCTATTTTTGTATTGGGAAGCAGCCCCATCAGACATAAAAATGGCCTTTTTTATATTCATTAGATGATTTAAATACGTTAGCAATTTAGAAATAAATACTTGTACCGCAATTGTATCATGTCTTAGAACTTCTGATATTACAACAAAAATTAGATGTTTAAGCATTCCTGACTCCATATAATAAATAACAAACGGATGAATTGTAGCCTGATCATTGTTCCAATGATGACTTTGAACAGCATCATGAAGTACAAATGAATAATTCTCTGCAAAATCGCAAATAATAACTACTTCTCCTTCTTTTAATGAAGACTTTGTATCTTTTAAAAATTTAGATTGCTTTGTTTTTATATAATCATGAGTTAATAGTTTTTCTAATTTCTCGCTAAAATATTCATCAAATTCATCGGCAGGTTTTAATAGCATTTCTAAATTACATCTATCAGTTGTAATCCATTGTTCGAACGATATCTCAGACAAGTTATGTTTCTCAAGTTCTTTTAAAAATCTTATCTCAAATTCTGACAGCGTGGGACAATTTTCGCATTCACGGAGGTAACAATATTTTGATCTTGATGATGAATTACACAATCACTTCTCAAAATGTTGATTACAATCAGTGTTGAATGAATATTTTTTTAAACTGTGAAGCATTAAATCAATATTTTCGTGAATTGCGCAAACTCAAACGTTGTGAGAACCTGAAGCATTTAGCAATTTACAATGTTTTGGTCGTAATGCTGCAGAAGTACTAAATCCAATTTTATGTTCACTGACTTCTTTAAATCGAGTGAAAGTTTCTCTAAGTGATGAAAGTAATAACCGTTTTTGAATTTGTTGACGCTTACCATTAGTGTTTTCAGAGACATAATCTCTTTGTCCCAGCATGGCTCTGCTGATGTCGTCCTCGTCAAAAAATTGTATCACTTGATTCTTTATATCCGGATGCAAACGATTCCCCGATCTGTCGTTGTGGGTAGCCAATACTCCATTTTCGGCTGCCAATTCTTTTGCTTGTAATGCAAGGTATTTGTTTGTTTCAAATTTGCTCGTTATCTGCTGAATCGTCCACGAATTAGGCAAAACTGTTAATATACGTATTTTATCTATTCTCAAACAATCTGGTTCTATGAATTTTTCTTTCAATTTGGAAATAATTTCATCATATTCCACAACCTTTGTTTTCAATGTAGCTAACTCTTCGACTTCTTCTTGTGGTGGTAAGCTGAGTAGATATTTTCTAATACCTGCTACAATTTCGGCAAATTTTTGCCGACGGTATTTATCGTTTATAAATTCTCTAATGGATATCGGAGACACATTTATTCCTGCAATTCCATTATTGAATAACTCAATGTTGTGTATCCTGGAATAATCCGGTAGATCACTGTCCTGAGAAGATGCCGAGGTAATTGAAGCTGCCGTTGGTATTTCCTCCAAATCGTTCCGTGATGTGGTTGGTGCTTCGTCATGTCCACCGTTTTCTGGTTGCTCCACTCTTTCGACAGGATTACGACGATACGAATATAACCGACATGAATCACAAATTCTTAATGACGTGTCCAAATGGACCGTACACTGCATGGATAAAAGTTTTTCAATTAACTTGTCAGTTAAATTTCTAAGTTTAGGCGAACACCGTCTCCCGATTTCACGAAAAGGTTTACAACAATGCTTTGTTTCGAGTTCCATTTCAAATCATTTCACGCTTTACGCTACTTATGAAAGACACTGTTAAACTGATGTCATGACTTTGTAATGTAATCCTTTTTATACGTACTAGGTACGCACTTTAGGTACTTTTTTTGAAATATTGGTATGTGCAGGGGTATGCATGTAAATTATATTTTCTGTCAACACCAAAGGGAATGCATGAATAGGTATAAAAGGGCGTAACAATTGTATTCTTACTGGTATAAACCGTTTAACTAATTAAATACATTATGTTTCTACCTGAACAAAATACGCTTGTACACTAACATGAAAACTAATTATTTTTGTTTCGGGTTAGGTTTTCATAGTATACTGTAATTAAAAGCAGCAAATTTTGTCGTGTTACCTACAGTAAATATCAGGAATCAGTTTGTCTAGTATTCTCGGTAATAAAAGGTATATTGAAGAAAAAAAAAAAATTTTACAGTGTACATATTTTTTTCATAAAGTCAAATTAATTAACTACAACTTCTTTTCAGACGCAATTTTATTACAACCAACGGTTTTCGAGTTATGATTTTTTGAAAAATACGTTGACAAAACACATACGCCCTTTTGAAAAATTTGTCTTGAGTCAAAAAATTCCCTTAACCCGCGGAAAATCCATCGTCACCAATTCCGAAGACATGTGCAAAGTTTCATCCAAATCGGAGAGGGTCGAGTTCAGTCATTTGCTCATTTGGCAGAGAAATGCTCAACACGTCACTAGCAGAAGACAATAAAAATATGGGGATGGTGTTCATGGCTGAGCCAAACTAAAATTGTACAAAAATAAATCCTAGGTATATAAAACAGGAAGTAAGTTGTACAGAAGATAATTTTTTTATTGAATTACCAACTTCGAATAGCCCATCAAAACGGGTGAAATACCTGATAGATACAGGTTCTTCAGTTAATTTATTGCGTTTTGAATCATTGGATGT
>JAHHFK020000037.1:0-148227 GCA_024533555.2 Aedes koreicus | reverse complement strand
TAAAGACTGTATTCGATGAAATTTGGACACACAAAATAGGTCACCAAAAATTTTCCTTGAGCCCGATTCTTTTCAAACTTTCTGGAAATAAAGTACTACTAAATGGTTAAGTTTTGACATCATTGGTTTATTGAACCTATTCTCCCAACCCAAATGCCCGCACCTTTGTCTTGACCCCTTTCATCAAATTTTGGGCAATGAGGTGCACTTACTTTTAACCACACTTTCTCAAGTCGGTCCTACTTACTTTTAACCACACTTTCTTTAGTTCAAGTTCATTTTCTATCAGTTTTGGAGTTTTAACGAGCTTTGCCTTCATGATTGCCCAAAAATTTTCATATGGGCGAAGTTCCGGAGTGTTTGGAGGGTTAACGTATTTTGGTACATTATTATCTTTGTACAAATCCGGCCAAAACAGTGTCGGGCCATCGTGAGATCTCAAGAAGGTCAGAAGTCGTTTTTGGAGGTATTCGTCCTTGTAGATTTGTTCGTTAACGGTCCCAGAGGTGATGAAGGGCTGACTAATTTTGCCACATTCGCAGATCGCTTGCCAGACAAGGAATTTTTTGGCGAATTTCGACAGTTTCTTCTTCCGTACACTCTCCGGAACGGCCAACTTAGAGGTGGCGACGTAGTGTTCCTGTCCTGGCATTTGTTTGGTGTCGGCTTTAATGTAGGTCTCATCGTCCATCACAATGCAGAACGGTTTTGTGAGCCACTCCCTGTACAGTTTTCTTGCACGAGTTTTGGCCACCGAGTTCTGTTTGTCACTCCGGTTCGGTGCCTTCTGGACCTTGTACACATGTAATCCAGAACGTTTCATTGTTTTCTGCACAAAACAAACTGAAACTGTCGCCTTTTTCGCAACATCCCTGATCGAAATGTTGGGATAACGCTTAAATTGGTTCAATACCATCCTGGCCTTCTCCGGATTTGATGTGCCACGTTTTTTGCCACTACCATTTTTCCGCTTGGTTGTCTTACGGTCCTTGAACGTTTTGATCACATGAGATACGGTTGAATGTGCGATTCCGAGCTGTTTTCCGATCCATCGATGAGAAGCGTTTGGGTTTTCGAAGTGAGTGCCCAAAATTTGTTGGCGCACTATTTCTTCATTCGAAGCCATCACTGAAATCACTCGACCGATTTTCACGAAACTCATTACACAATTGACACAACACAATGAAATACATTCAGTTAAAATTTCAATAATTTTTACCCACACGCCAAAAAGTTACGAACAATTGCGTGTGTCCAAATTTAATCGAATACAGTCTTTACCTCACTATAATGAAAATCTTTTTGAAAAACAAACTTGCTCTAAAATCTAAAACTTTGACTTAGAATGGATATGGCGGAGCACAGTCGCTTTCAAACCCAGTTACTGCACCGTGCCACTGCAGGCAGACATTCAAGCTCAATCCAAATTCAATCTTTCTCCTGGTTCACTAGCGCCAGCTAGACAACTTATTGCTACATTAAATATGACAGTTTACCTTCACTGAGAAAAAAAGATTGGTAAACGCAAACATATTCTAGTTTCATTTCACCGGAATTTCACGTTGAATTAGGCACAAAAATCATATTATTTTGATTTGACTACCTACGGTGATGTAGAAGGAGATGTCCGCTCATCACCATGAGGCACCAAGAGTGGACAGTAATGAATTTGCTAGAATGAAAGATATGAAGAGAAAGTGTTGAAAGTTTCGTCAGTGAAGTAGTAGTAGAAGACTTAGTATTGAAAATTGAGCGAAAGGGCATGCACTGGCGAAAAATCCCTACCGAAGTTTATTCAAAAACCTTATGAAATTTAGCCACAAGGAATCGGTTTGAATTTGATACTTTTGCTTTATGAAACGTGTTGTGTGTTGTCTTAATCTAGAAGTATGTTTTAGATACGATATAGTTGTATGATTTTCATTACACAGCCTTGTGAAAAATTGTTATGGATTATGATAACCAAATGCATAACGCACGCATTTTGTATGCGAATGTAATGTTTTATTTTGATTGGTATTTTGTTTTGAAATTAAATATTGTCATGGGTTATTCCTTACTTTACCTTATAATAAATGAGGGAATGCAGATACGACCAAATTTATTTGCAAATCAAAAAGTGCCTCTATATAATCCTGCTAATTTGGATATAATGATATCGAACAAAGTTTCGCCCACTACGCCGATCCATCTCTGCCATTGCAGTTGTGCTCTACCATCGATGGCAACGATGGCAAACTTCCTGCCATATACATGTAAGAAAGCCATGCGGTTTTGCTGTCGTAGATTCTTGCATCCAGCAGGTACTTTATCTTCAATGGTGCAAACCATTGAGGCATTGTGCCTCCGTAGGGATAAGATGCCGCCATGACAACTAGAATGATTTGAGTAGATGAATTTGCTGCTGCACCCTGGTAGTGTTGCTGGTAGTTCATTCGGGTTCTGCTAAGGATGGATACACATGTGGTGGCTGCATGAAATTATTTGAAATATATAATTTAAATCATAAGGCCGATCCCAACGCTGTTCTACTTTGTATGAGCTGTTATAGTTTACAACTAGAACTGAAACAAACCATTCCCAATGCTGTGTTGCAGTTCTACTTTTCGAGCAAATTTTTGCAACAGATTTGCGACTGCTTGACAGCTCTGTTCTATTTTCACCGCGATTTGAAACACGGATGCAACATTGTTTTAAATTGGTTTTCTTTGTAGTTGTGCCAGCTGTTATGACTGATGACTGTCAAATTAGCGTTTCTGAGATTTTCAAAAATGAGCCTACGTGGTTTATGAACCGGCCCACAGTGTGCGTGTTAGTGATGTTTCATAAGTCATAATTTATGCATTTCAAAAGGTTTTTTTAGATCAGTGTGGGTTAAGTAGTACTCGAAGCAAGGAGGTTACCTTTTGCCTAACATCCCACTGCGGGGTAGGTCAAGGCACGGACGAATCCGCCACCTCAACAGGCCTCATGGTGATGTGCAGACATCTCCTTCTACATCATAATCGTTACTCCACGTACGGAGAATACAGGCATAACAATTATAGTATCTACGGTGGTTGAAACAAACTAAAATTTTGAGTAATTGTTTCGGAAATCAAGCAGTTATGTTCAACTGACATCCGGTTGTATTTACCATTAAGTTGGTTGTTTAATTATGACAGCTTCGAAAACAAACATATTTGTTGGTTGATTCTACCAACGCTTATGGTTTGTTTCCAACAAATCTTAGAATAATTTAAACTGAAATCGAGGGGAACGCTACTTTGCGATTGCACATTGGATCGCTGCAAATCCTTATCAAAATCACACAAAAAACCTTCGCTCCCTCTATCGCCATTAATCGCAACAGTATTATGAATTGTGAAATTCATCGCGTAATCCCGTTTCATCGTCACCGATTCTTACTCGAATCGCGATCATGATGTCTGGCAGCCATGACATTTATATTCGAGCTACCCTTTTCTTTCTGGCAACATTGTCGAAATTTGTTTTGATTATTTCGAGCAAGTGAATCCAAGCAATCAAGTTTTCCGCAACAAAATCAGTAGTTTTGTTTACGTTTGTTTCGGTGCTAGCGGCTGCAGACCGAATAAATTCTCAAATTAAAAAAAAACCAGTCTTAGAATTCCGGACCTGCCTGGATATATTGATGTAAAAATACATCATTCTCTTTGTGCGAGTAACGCATTCCGTGACAATTTTTCACAGTTTTCGAACGATCGTGTACATCCTGTAACAAATTAATCTGGTGAGATGATTGTCCAAGGCCTTGTTGTTCCGCACCAACATTGGCCAGTTGTTGATACGGTTCTAGTTTAAATTCTCCGTTAACAGTTCTTGGTCTGCTGTTCCAATCATATGGCTGCGAAATATGTCCTTCGGTAAGGTCTTCCAGAACCGGGTTTATGAAGCCTGTTCTCTCAACTATGTTTTTAAGGTGAGCTGGTATGGTGCACTTGAGAAAACCTTCAATTTTCTTCCAGAAATAAGCATGTAAATCTTACTGCAAACAGTTGTTTCAAGCAAGACTGTTTTTTCTCCGTGTACCCTATTTACTACCCGTCGATTAAAACAAATTTGAGGCGTCATCTGTAAGGCCAGGCGCCCACTGATGTGGCGGAGATGTGATATCTGCTTGCATGCCAAAATATCTTGTCAACGTTCGTCTCACGCCACAAGACATTGGCTCGATATTTTGACATGTTATGTGATGCCACACTTCCGCCACATCAGTGGGCGCCTCGACTTAGGTTATTGCTGACTGATGTCTCGATGGAGGTCAATTAACGTCCTACGTTTCTCTTTTCTATACCGGGTGTAATTTCAAAATTTTGAAAAATGAGAGCGTTACGCAAAAGTGAAAGGTTTTGGAACGCTAATGACTCTCGTTTGACCGAACAGAATGACTTCATTCATACACAATTTAATCAGAAAACTAACAAATGTTTTGCATTAAAATTTCATATTAGTAATATTAGTATAAGTAGTTCAATTTATCACTTAAAGATGACCTACTTTTGCTCCCATACAAATCTACACACGAACAGGTTGAAAATATAGTTTTCCTCCTCCGGGTCCTCAAAAGCGGGTAACAAATTGTCTTCTTTTTATTTCATTAGGTTTTATTCCATGTTAAATACAGCACTAGCCACACCCCTCAGCTGTAAAATTATTTTGCTTTGTTGCCGGTGCCTGATTTTATAACTGAAGCCTGTCCCCTCTTTTGAATTTTGCTTCGTACTGCATTTCCGTGCCTCTCTTTTTTGGAGGCAATGTTATCAACACCAGTATAAAGTACACGATTTGAACCAAAATGATTTCATTGGGATATTCAAGTTCGATTGATCGACGGTTGTGTTTTCCGCTCTCTCGTTACGAAGATTTTTTCTCGTTTTTTTTTATCTCATCCGAATTCTTGCGGATGCACGTCTGGCTCGCAAATTATCGCCTGCGCTTCTTCATCTACAAACCAGAAGGAATTTTTTCCCCCCCCCCAAAAAAAGTTTTGTTAAATTTTATTTTTCTAACACCCCATTTTAAAAATAAAAATTTTGTTTTTTGCCCCCCAGAGTTGCCCGATTTTTTTTTACCCCACACAAATTTTTTTTTTCAAACCAAAACAATTTCAAAAAAAAAAACGCGGCAAAATAATGAAGGCATTTTAATATTAACCAACTATATGTGTTATGATATGTATAAATAAGATGATATCAATATTACAATGCACCAACGCGGTCCTAACGTATGGATAGTGAAATCTGCACAAAAGTAAAAAGGCCATATATTTTTTATTTGTAAACAAAAGCAATCACTCTTTATTTTAGTTGTTCATATAAACAAACAAGTTAATGCAGAAAAATTTACACCAATTCGCTCAGCCTTGCGGCAGTTGGCAGGTACTTTGCTCATGGACGCCGCAAAACTTAATGTTTTCATATTTGCGAGCTCTTTTTTTATTTTTTGCTGAAGATGTTTGGTAGTTTTTGGACGAAAGTTGTTTGAATATACCTTCCGCTTCAGATAGGCCCAAAAATCTTCAATTGGGCGAAGTTGTGGCACGTTTGGAGGGTTTTCATCCTTCAGCACATAAGGGATCTTCATGCTTTCCATGGCTTCCAAAGATTTCTTCGCATAATGGCTCGATGCTAAATCCGGCCAGAACACTACTTTTCGTCCACGATGTTTTTGAGAAATAAACTGTTTCACCTTAGGCAAGCAGTTTGCAATATAACGATTTGCGGTGATGGCCAACCCCGATTCAAAGAAAACAGGTTTTGACATTCCAAGTGGGCTGATTGCCAACCAAAGCAATATTTTCCCTGGGAATTTCGTATGTTCAACAAACTTCACATCTTCTTTCACCTGTGCTTTGGGACTGTCGTAGAAGTATTTTCCTTGCCATTCATTTCCATCCAACGTGAAATAAGTCTCGTCATCCATGATGCAAAGTACATCGTTTTTCGCTTGAAAAACATTTCGGACAAGCTTTCTCAATCGTACTTTCTGAATAGCAGCTTAAGTTTCTGACACTTTTGGTTTCACTTTCCTTGACCGCTTCTTGATCCCAGCTTCATCCAAAACCTTTTTGACAGTTTGGTGGTGACAATTAAACTTTTTTCCAAGTTCTCTGTACGACTTTGCCACCCGACCTTCTGTCAACCGTATTAAATTTCGTTTCACTGAAGAATCTCTCAAACTTGACCAATTTCCTGAACCGATCTTCCGAGTTGTTGTTTTTCGCATTTGGTAGGACGAAAGAATGCTGTATATGGTTCGACGACTTATTCCCATGTCCATAAAATGACGCACTACCTTCGATTTCGGCCAATCTGGATGAGCGTTGCAAAAATTACAAATGAGTTTCCGGCATTGTTCCTCCTGATTACTCATGTTTCGTCTTGTAATATATTACCGACAACTTGAACACTTGGAACTGAAGTATGACAGAGCTGTTAAAAACTTGACATCGATCAGCTGTAGAATCGTTAGGGTTGTGATTGAAGCAGGGCAGTGAAAATGTGTGCAGATTTCACTATCCATACGTTCCAAAAAAAAATCTTTTTTTCCCACCCTTCTCACCCCCCCAATTCCGCGATATTTTTCCCAAAAATAACCCCCACATTTGCCCCAAACTAAATTTATTTTTTTTTTTTTTTTTTTCTCCCCTAATTTTTTTTTTCTTTTTTTTTTTCCTTTCAACACAAATAACACATGTTTTGGGAAAAAAAAAAATTTTTTCCGTTCCCATTCCGACCTTTACGTAATCCTCGTGGTTATATCCCTGATATAACCCACCTCTAACTTTTTTTACTAAGGTAAATGAGTCGAAGTCGAACGTCTGTCTGCGATGCCATACATTAACTGCGTTAAACAAAATATGTCCCTTGGTTAGATAATAGTGATGCATGGTGGGAACTGGTCCGGTATCGAAGTGCTCTACCCTATTCTCGTTTTTATTCGCGTGCGAATACTTCTGGGTGAACTCGTGTATGATTTATGAGCGTCGATTTATATTTATTTTGGTAAAATTATCGTAACAGTATTCTCGACCAGATATTGAAATTTCACGTCGGTTTGTCGGTGACCTTACCCTACACGCTAATATAAGATTACCGAAAATAAGGTTTTGGCAGTAAAATTTCGGTAAAATTACCGACACATTACGATTAATTTTACTTATTTTTTAAGAAAAGTGGATTTACAAATGTTAACGTTATTTTTTACCTAAAACTAGTTTAAAATTGTATCACTGTGCACTGTGCCGAAAACCAACACTACCGCCTTTGCGAAGTTTTGTACTTCTTGTACCACCTCCTCGCTAAATACTTGCGTATTTTGTTAAAATATATAAAGAAATCAGCTTTAGGGACAAAGATTTGTGGTTGCCAACCAGAAGGGCGAATAAAACTATTTACCATAGGCGAATCAAGTAAATTCCGGAAAAATTGGCAAAGGCGGTTCTGGGTTTGTAAACAAACATTTCAATCATCGATTTCCCGCAACCCTAATAAATTTCGTATGGTTATTTTTCTTAACGACCTATTTGAGGTATCATCCAAACCACTAAAGAAATGTTTGGAGGATTTGTGATATCGTTCGTTTAAGGTAATTTTTTTTATCAGGGAGGCTATAGTTTAATTCAGGACACCGATAGCACAATTCGATAGAGGAAGTGTTTTTCTATCAGATTGTCCTATTCGTTTTTAAAACTGAGCTGTAATTCACCATAATTCGACGATTAGAATGTTTGTTTCAAACGCAGAACCGCCTTCGCAAATTTCTCCTGAACTAAAATATTTACCTAATTCCAATGAAAAATTATTTTAACTTCTCAATTCTGGATTATTGAAAACTTGGGGGAATTTAAATTAAGGAGACAGACCAAGAACCAGAAGTCTCTGAGGAAGTCATTGCAAGTTAAGCCTGAAATGGAATCCGTTGATTTTTGTTGAACTCTGTCGTTCAACTGATACACAACTGTGTTCCGCTTAACTACTCTTTTCATTTGTTGTTTGTTTTTTTTTTAATTTGTTGAGTAGTGCGTAAGAGTTGGAAATAAAATACCTAATTAAAGCCTGTATAAAAGACAAGTTTTTCAAAATCGTTCCAGAAATCTTCACTGATGTATCATCATGTGGGACCAAAATCTTGATTGCGATATATTTTAGTTTAGTGAAATTTGATTTCACATGATACCTGCGGTGTTTTGTATATGATTGTGAATTCACATTTTTCTGATTGGTTGAAAAAAATCCAAAATATGAACTTGAAAACATTTAAATCTTTAATCTTTATTTTTCACCCCAAAACACAAAAAAAAAAAAAAAAAATTATTAAAAAAAAAAAAAAAAAAAAATAAAAAATTATTTTTTTTCTTTTTAAAAAAAACAACAATATACCCCTCCAAATTACCTTTTTCCCTCCTTTTTCTCCCCACAACCCCAAACCAAACCCCCCCCACCCCAACCACCCACCACCCCTAACACAAACATCCACTCACACTTCTTTTTCCTTCCTTCCTTCTTTTTGAACCAAAAACTCCAATCCGTACAGTACTCTGAGAAAAATTTCATCGTTGTACCGACAATTAAATCATGGTCAGGATGACTATCGCATATAATGGTTTCAATAACCATGAAAATGGTCGAATTTACCACGTTCATGGCATTTTTGACTATGATCATGGTAACAAGGACTATTCCGACATTATGGAAAATGTTGCATCAACTATTTTTAATGGTAATTTTGACCATGATCATAGTCGGTTCAAATTCACTATACTGCAATAGTCATCCTAACCCCCAATAATGGTAAAATTGACTATCAAATTCCTCTCTGTGTACTCTGAGAAAAATTCTATCGTTTTACCGACAATTAAATCATGATCAAGATGACTATTGCATATAATGGTTACAATAACCATGAAAATGGACGAATTCACCCCGTTCATGGCATTCTTGACTATGATCATGGTAGCAAGAACTATTCCGAAATTATGGTAAGTGTTGAATCAATTATTTTCAATGGTCGTTTTGACCATGATCGTAGTCGGTTCAAAATCACTATACTGCAATAGTCATCCTAACCCTCAATAATGATAAAATTGACTATCAAATGTGTCTCTGTGTACTAAACCCAAGCTCAATCAGTTGCCCCGTGTTCGAAATCCGGTATCCACCTCTCAACTGCAGTTCAAGTACCCCAACGATCCACCAATCCCCACTTACGCGAGAACAGACCTAAAATCCTCTCTGTATTTCCTCCGCATGCTGCCATGACATCTGCAGAAATCCCGAGGGTAAACCGCCCCGCTTTCCACAGAAGCCCACCATTTCCCAGAAGGGTGAGGTGCTCTCGATGGAGTGCATCCTGGAGGCCCTGCCGGTGGCCGACATTACCTGGTTCCACGGGCAGGAAACGATCACCGATGGCGAACGGTTCAAAATATTGCGCAAAGCGATCTCAAGCGATACCTACCTACTGACACTCCAAATTTCGCAACCGACCGCCAACGACGGGGGCATCTATCGGTGCCACGCTTTCAACCCGTTCGGGGAAAGCAACGCACACATTACGCTTAACTTTAAAGGTATTGACATTAGTTCTGAAGTAAGAGAGAAAGAGAGGATACGAAACCCCGATTAAGCTGCTTCCAGTTGCTGTTGCTGTAACTGTCTGTTTTTCACGTGATCAGAAAGCAAATAAGAAAGCAAATGTTATTACGATAGCAAACATTCGACGGACTTTTTTGCAGTCCTTTTCTTCATCAATCACTTTCTGTTGTTGTTTTTGTTTATCTTTTAATCGCGCTCGTTTTATATCGATTCATATAGTCCTTTGGTTCAAAATTTTAGATTCTATATTAACCTGCTGATTTCCGGAGCTTACAATTTCAGCATCTTCATCACTTCTTCTTCTTATGTTTTTGTTGGTTTTAAGTAGCTTCTATTAACGAGCAATGGCCCCCCAACAGCAGACGAGCTTCGCACTAAAAGTTGACTTCCATTCTTGTAGGCCTTCGGGCATTCGGAGAGTATGTAGGCAGCAACTGACGTGAACTGCAGTTCAACATTCAGCCAACTGAATAGCTTAGTTTGGTTCGGAGTTTGTTCTGATTGCAAAACTGATTCGTATTTCCTGTCTCTATCTAGCGAACGAAAACGATCGAGGCTTTGCTCCGTCGTTTGTGGAGAAACCGAAGATCATCCCGAACAAGCTGGGCACGCTGATAACGATGAAGTGTAGATGTAGATCGAAACCGAAACCGACCGTCAAGTGGATGCGTAAGAAACAGGAGGTCAAATCGTCCAACAAGGTGGCCCTCGAAGTGAAAACCGTCGACGAGGACACATACGAGCTGACGCTGAACATTAAGGATCCCAGTTCCGAGGATGGCGGAAGCTATTCGTGTGTTATCAGTAACGAGTTTGGCGAGAGCAGTGCGACATTGAACTTGAATATCGAGTCCGAGCAAGAATCGACGAAGAATGCACCAGTCTTCGTCGAGAAACCGCACATCTTGTCCCAGGACAACGGCAAAGTGGTACGCATGGAGTGCAAAGTCAAAACCGACATCAAACCGGACATCACGTGGACTCGCGATGGTAGAATCATACAGGAATCCAGCAAGCTCAAGATTACGATGACGTCCGAAAAGGACGTGTACCACATATCTCTGGTTCTGAAAGATCCACAGACGGAAGACTCTGGCACGTACAAGTGTAACATTAAGAATATTCTCGGTGAATTAAATGCCAATTTAATTCTTAACATTGAGAGTGAGTATAATCCGTTTCCAGCTGAGGTCGGCTAGTATATTAATCTAAATTTCTCCTTTTTCCGCAGTTGTTCCGGTCATCAAGGAGAAACCGAAACTGGTAACGAACATCAAGAAGCGAACAGCGTCGATCGAGTGTGCGGTCGCGTCACGCTTCAAGCCAGAGTGCATTTGGATGAAGGAAACGACAGTCATCAAGGAGACTCACCGCCATATGATCAAGATCGAGGAGACCCGCGAGGGTGAGTTCTCCGTCAAGCTCAACATTACCGAGCTGAGCGAGGCCGACTTTGGCGCGTACAAACTCGTTGCCAAGAACGATAAGGGTCAGGCGACATCGCAGGTGATCGAGATCAAGGACATCGTGTTCGAGAAGCCACCGCCGACTAAGCCGATCATCGAATCCAAGCTCAAGGACGTGGAGCTGGATGAAGGTGGAACTTTGACGCTGGCCGTAGGATTGGTCCATCCAGATCGCCACTTCAAGGTGTACTGGATGAAGAATAAGACGATCTTGAAGGCCAGCGAAACCGTCATTCAGGAGTTCACCGGCCGTATGGCTAAGCTGACGGTGAAGAACTGCACCGTAGAGGATGCCGGCTTATACAAGGTATCCATCAGCAATGAACAACAGAGTGACGAGTCCGAGGCCAAGGTTACCGTCAAGGCGAAACCGAAGCCGAAGGAAGAGGAAAAGAAGAAGAAGGTGGTGAAGAAGGAAGAGAAGGTCGAGGAGAAGAAGGTTGAGGAGAAGAAGGTCGAAGAGAAGAAGGTCGAGGTTAAGAAGGTCGAGGAGAAGAAGATTGAAGTGAAGGTGGAGGAGAAGAAGGCTGAGGTGAAGGTCGAGGAGAAGAAGGTTGAAGCCAAGAAGGTGGAGGAGAAGAAGGTAGAGGTTAAGGTGGAGGAGAAGAAGGCTCAAGTCAAGGTCGAAGAAAAGAAGGTAGAAGAGAAAAAGGTCGAGGCCAAGAAGAAGGTCGCAGCCAAGAAGGAAGAAAAGATCGAAATCAAGGTTGAAGAGGCGAAGAAGGAGGAGAAGATTGAAATCAAGATCGAGGAGGCCAAGAAGCCCGAAGTGCCGAAGATCTTGGAAACCAAAGAGGTGAGTTGTTTGGATGTTTAGTTATTTTTTTTATCATTTATCAATAATAAGTTCATTGTTCCAACAGCCTGAAGCCAAGAAGGGTCTGGAAGCTCCCAGCATCGAAATCGTTCGCGACAAAGCTGGCGGTAGTCGACGTGGTTCATTCTTGGACGATCGTCGTCCAAGCTTGTTGATGGGTGATGATGTGAGTATTCGCCGTCATGGTAATCCACCATATATATGTTTTGCGTTCCCTATAGGTCAAATGTTTAAGTTCCAGTCAAAACTTTCGAAAGGAGATCTCCAAAATGCGAAAATATTCTTTTCTGAATCATTCACTCAAGCGCCAACTTGTCTCAATGTGACCATGGATGACGGTTCCGTCGTTCGGAACCGTCGTTCACTAGATGTTATCTAACCCCTTTTGTTTCTTGTTTCTCACCACTTGCACATACACACATACACACACACAAACAATGCGGGTGATTCATGCGTCTGGTGAATTATCGCACCGCTTCGTGATTGGTTGATGACGGTGTAGACCAAACTGCGACCCGGAGAGGTTATCGACGAACGAAAGGTGAATATCCGGTGTACGATCGGTCGATCGTGCTTGGCAGAAGCTGGCTAGGTGCTCTGCAACGAGGCCAGATTGTTCACCCAAATGCTAACGGTTATACACGCTCACATTTACATACAAACACGGTTTCGGTCGGTGGGTCTCAATCGGGAAGCGTAGTCCACTGGGTTAGGAAAAGTTTCGGGTTTCGTTATCGGGTTGGTAGGCGGCGCATCTCTCTGAAAATGGAAAAGAAAGAATGAAGATTTGATCGATCGAGAAAATTTATTTTGGTGTTTTTGGAACCATTTTTTATTAATTTCAATAGACTTGCAAGCCTGTGCTACGCATCTTAACTGTATCGAATTCACAGAAAAGGATTTAGCATTAACTGAAACTATGTCTGATTTCTAGATAACTTCCTGGAAATACTCCCGGAGTAGATAAAACAAATATCCCGGAAAACGGACAGAGTGAAACAACAGATTGAAATCCATGACCAGCTGAAGTAAATTGGACACAAGTTTGATGAAATTTTCAGAAACTGTTTAGATGTAGATTTCGGAACAAGTCAGAAGGAACTTTCAAGTTGAATTGAAACAATTTCCAACTCAATAATTAACTTAGGGCAACTTTACCGGTGGTCCAAATTAAGAAAAGTAAGGGGTTTGCACTGGGGATTTAAATTTTTGTTTGCAACAGGTACAAGTTTTAAATCTATTTCTGCCGGAATTAGTTCCGAAATTTCCATTGTTCCTACCTAGATTTGGGTACGATCCAATCGAAATTGAAAACAAGCCAAACTGAAGTTTACGAAAATTGAAAAGTGAAGAAGCTTATATGTAAAATACTAGCGAAGCATAACGATTGTCACACAGATCCCGTCATGTTGTGCTTTACCCGAAATGTTAGAGGAATGTTTGTTTACTTAAGATTAACAGTGGGTTTCTCTGTAACTATGGAAACGAACAGCTATAGAATTCTTGAGTACTTTTTCAAACAGACGTATCTGATTTTGTATACAAAGAGGAGAAGTAAAATTCAAACATTAAACTCTTGAAACCCTTAGCACTTTCATGCAATCTACGGCCACCAACACAAAGAATAACATTTCCCTAACATGATGGTGATGCTACTTACCGCGAGGGTGCAGAGAGTTTTGAGAAATTTACGTTTGAATATGGCTTCCACTCTTTGTTTACAAAATCAGATACGTCTGTTTGAGAAAGTACTCGAGAATTAAATATCTCGTCGTTAATTGTTTCATTGCTGGTTCCGTTTCCTCAGGATGAGCGAAGCCGAAGCTTTGCCAAACGGTTAATATAGGTAGCGCTCAGGTTATAGCGATTCTATCCCATTTTCAATAGATCTTTTTTATCCTGCTGTAGAAATTGGCACGTTTCCAGAATCATTCTGAGATGCTTGCAGAGTAGCTCTGGAATGATTCTAGAATATTGTGGGATGCTTTCAAGAGTACTCTGGGCTGCTCGCAAGCCGATTATGGGATGATTCCATGATTTTCTTTTCTAGTCCTCAGCTGCTTCCGAAATGTGTACCGAATGCCTCCAGATTAGTTCTGGAATCATTCAAATTTTTTGTGGGTATACTTCCAAAGTAATTCTGTGGTGCTCCCACAGTAGTTCTGGGATGCTTTCAGAGTCGCTCTGGGATGCATACAATACAAATCCTGAAAGCATCATCAAACTACTCTGGAAGCATTCCAGAACTACTTTGGAAGAATCCCAGAATAATCCTGGAAGCAATTCAAAACTCTTCTGGTAACATTCCACAACAATTTTGTATCATTTAAGGATTTCATTCATTTTTTTTATTCTGTAAACATCCTAGAACAGTTCCAGAAGAATCCCAAAGCAATTCCGGAAGAATCCCAGAACTTTTCTGCAAGCATTCCATGTAAATCCAGGGAGTATCTCTGAACTTTTTGGAAGCATCCCCGGACAAATTTAAGAATTATCTCAGAACTACTATGAAAGTATCTCAGACCAATCCTGGAAGCACCCCAGAACTGTTCTGCAACCTTTTCACAGCAGTTCTGAACTATCCAAGAATTATTTTGGAAGCATCCCAGAATAAGTCATGGAGTATAGCAGCACTACTTTAGAAAGACCCCAGCACTGTTTTGAAAGCATCCCAGCACATGCCCGAAAGCATCTCAGAACTGTTCACAAAGCATTCTACAACAATATTGAATCAAGCCAGAACTATTCTGGAAACATTCTAGAACAATTTAAGGCGTCCGATACAAATCTTGGAAATATAACTTCCAACTACTTTGGAAGTATCATAGAAAAACTCTACCAGCATCTTTGAACTACTCTAAAAGTATTCCAGAACAATTCTGGAAGCATTTCAAAATTATTCTAGAATCATTCCAGAGCCATTTTTCAAAATTATCTCCTGACTTTCCTGAAAGAATTCTTGAGCAATTATGGATGAATGCCAGAACTATTTCGGAAGCATTCGATACAAAAACTGAGAGTATCTCAGAACTACTTTGAAGCATCCCAGAACAATGTTCATCTCAGGACTTCTCTGAAAATATCCCAGAACTACTTTGGGCCAAATGGACCAATTGGGCATACACCAATACAATCTTAGAAGTACTCCGGAACTATTTTGGAAACATTGTGCAGCAATTCTGAATTATCCTAGAAATATTCTAGAAGCGAACAAATCCTGGAAGCACCTCAAAACTTCTATTGATGCATCCCAGAACAATATTAACAGTATCTCAGAACTACTGTAGAAACGTCCCAGAACTCCTAGAACTGCTTTGAACGTATCGCAGCACACAACCGGAAGCATCCCAAAACTGCTCAGAAAATATTCCACAACAATTTTGAATCATTCTAGAACAATTCTGGAAGCATTCTAGAAAAATGCAAAGCATTCGTTTCAAATCCTGGAAGCATCTCAAAACTACCATGAAAGCATCCCCAAACAATTCTAGCAGTATCTCAGAACTATTCTAGAAGTACCCCAGAACTACTTTGGAAAAAGCCTAAAAGCAACGCATAACTTTTCAAAAAGCATTCCACGGCCATTTTGAATCATCCCCGAACTATTCTGGACAATTCTGGAAGAATCCTAATCAGGAAGCGTTGGATAAAAATTCTAGTAGCATAACAGAACTACTTTGGAAGCATCCAAGAACAATTCTAGACTCTGGAAGCAGTCCAGAATTACTTTGAGAGTATCGCAGAACAATTCTAAACTATTCTGGAATCATTCTATTACAATCTTCTCAATTATCTCACCTAATTCTGTAAGAATGCCAGAACTATTTTGGGAGCATTTGATACAAATCCTGAGAGTATCCAGAACTACTTTGGAGTAGTTCTGAGTGGATTTTGTAGATGAAAATTGTAATGGAATACTTCAATCAGTTTTGAAATACTTCCAGGATTGTTCTGGGATACTTCCACAGTAGTTCTGGAATGCTTTCAGAGTAGTTCAATGATGCTTCTGGAACTGTTCAAGTATGCTTCCAAAGTAGTTCCGTTATGCTTCCAGGATTTGTTTGGAATGCCCCCAGAATTGTTCTAGAATGCTTCCAGAATAGCTATGGGATAATTCAATGAGGTGCTTCCAGTGCTGTTCGGAGATACTCCAAGAATTGTTCTGGCAATCTTCCATAGTAGTTTTAAGATGCTTCCAGGATTTGCATCGATTGTTTCGAGAAGAATTCTGGGATAATTCAGAACTGCTATGACATGCTTCCAGAACAGTTCTGAGAAACTTTCAGGATTGGTCTCGAAATGGCTTCCAAAATAGTTCTGGCATTCTTTAGAACTCTTCCAGAATAGTTCTGAGATAATTGAGAAAATAGTTGTGGAATGATTCCAGAACAGTTTTGAAATGCTTCCATGACTGTTCTGGAATACTTCCAAACTAGTTCTGGAATGCTTCCAGAGTAGTACGATGATGCTTCTAGAATTGTTCTGGGATGCTTCCAAAGTAGCTCCATTATGCTTCCCGGATTTATATCGGATGCTTCCGGAATTGTTTAGAGTAGTTCTGAGATAATTCTCGAACCGGTTCTGGGATGCTTTCAAACAAGTTCTGGGATACTCCCAGGATTTGTAAGATACGCTTCCATAATAGTTCTGGATTTCTTCCGAAATTGTTCTAAAATGTTTCCAGAATAGTCCTGAGGTGATTTAAAATTGTTATGAAATGCTTCCTAAACAGCTTTGGAATACTTCCAGGATTGTTCTGGGATACTCTAAAAGTAGTTCAATGATGCTTCTACAACTGTTCACGGATGCTTCCAAAGTAGTTCCGTTATGCTTCCAGGATTTGTATCGGATGCTTCCGGAATTATTCCAGAATGCTTCCAGAATAGTTCTGGGATAATTCAACATGGATGTGGAATCCTTCCTGAACAGTTCTGGGATGCTTCCAGGCATGTGCTTCCATAGCAGTTCTGAGGTTCTACTAGAGTGGTTCTGAGATATTCCAAGAATTGATTATGCAATCTTCCACAGTAGTTATAAGATGCTTCCAGTATTTGCATCGAATGTTTCAAGAATAATTCTGGTATAATTCAGAACAGCTGTGAAATGCTTCTTGGAAATTTTCTGGATTTGTATCGAATTTGCTTCCAAAATAGTTCTGGCATTCTTCCAGAATAGTCCTGAGATAATTGAGAAAATTGTTGTGGAATGATTCCAGAACAGTTTTGAAATGCTTTCATGATTGTTATGGGGTATTTCCAAACTAGTTCTGGAATGCTTCCAGAGTAATACGATGATCCTTCTAGAATTATTCTGAGATGCTTCCAAAGTAGTTCCGTTATGCTCCAAGGTTTGGAAAGGAAATGTTCAGAGTAGTTCTGAGATCATTCTATGATTGGTTATGGGATGCATACAAACATAGTTTTGAGGTACTCCCAGGGTTTGTAATAAATGCTTCTAGAATAGTTCTGGGACTCTTCCGAAATTGTTGTAGAATTTTTCCAGAATAGTCGTGAGGTAATTTAAAATTGTTATGGAGTGCTTCCTATACTTCCGGGATTGTTCTGGAATACTAGCAGAAAAGTTCTGGAATGCTTGCAGATTAGTTCAATTATGCTTCTTGAACTGTTCGGGGATGCTTTCAAAGTAGTTCCGTTATGCTTCCAGGATTTGTAACGAATTCCTCCAGAATTGATCTAGAATGCTTTTAGAATAGTTCTGGGATGATTCAATATTGTTGTGGAATGCTTTTTGAACAGTTCTGGGATGCTTTCAGGCATGTGCTTGAAAACCACTTCTGAGGTGCTTCTAAAGTTTTTCTAAGATACTTTAAGAATTGTTTTGGCAATTTTCCTTAGTAGTTTTAAGATTCTTCCAGGATATGCATCGACTGTTTCCAGAATAGTTCTGGGATAATTCAGACCTGCTGTGAAATGCTTCCAGAACAGTTCTGGGAAACTTTCAGGATTTGTATCGAATTCACTATCAAAATAGCTCTGACATTCTTTAGAACTCTTCCAGAATAGTTCTGGGATAATTGAGAAAATTGTTTTAGAATGATTCCAGAACAGTTTTGAAATGCTTCCATGATTTTTATGGGATATTTCTAAACTAGTTCTGGAATGCTTCCAGAGTAGTATGATGATGCTTCTAAAATTGTTCTGGGATACTTCCAAACTAGTTCTGGAATGCTTTCAGAGTAGTACGATGATGCTTCTAGAATTGTTCTGGGATGCTTCCAAAGTAGTTCCGTTATGATTCCAGGGTTTATATCGGATGCGTCCAAAAATGTTCAGAGTAGTTCTGAGATAATTCTGGAATCGGTTCTGGAATGCTTTCAAATAAGTTCTGAGATACTCCCAGGATTTGTAAGAAATGCTTCCAGAATAGTTCTGGGATTCTTCCGAAATTGTTCTAGAATGCTTCCTAAACAGAAATACTTCCATGATTGTTATTTGATACTTCAAAATTAGTTCTGGAATATTTTCAGAGAAGTAGGATGATGCTTCTAGAATTGGTCTGGGATGCAGTTCCAAAGTAGTTCCGTTATGCTTCCAGGATTTGTATCGAATGCTTACGAAATTGATCTAGAATGCTTTTAGAATAGTTCTGGAATGATTCAATCTGGTTGTGGAATGCTTCCTGAATGGTTCTGGGATGCTTCCAGGAATGTGCTTCCAAAGCAGTTCTTCTAGAGTTGTTCTGAGATACTCCAAGAATTGATCTGGTAATCTTCCATCGTAGGCTTAAGATGCTTCCAGGACTTGCATCGACTGTTTCCAGAGTAATTCTGGGATAATTCAGAACTGCTGTCAAATGCTTCCAGAACAGTACTGGGAAACTGTAGGATTTGTATCGAATTTGCTTCCAAAATAGTGCTGGCATTCTTTAGAATTCTTCCACAATAGTTCTGAGATAATTTAGAAAATTGTTGTGGAATGATTCCAGAATAGTTTTGAAATGCTTTCCTGATTGTTCTGGGATACTCCCAAACTTGTTCTGAAATGCTTCCAGAGTAGTACGATCATATTTCTAGAACTGTTCTGGGATGTCGTTCCAAAGTAGTTCCATTATGCTTCCAGGGTTTGTATCAAATGCTTCCAGAATTATTCTAAAATGCAGTGAAATGCTTCCAAAACAGTTCTGGGATACATCCGGAATTGTACTGGGATACATCAAAAGTAGTTCTGCTATGCTTTCAGAGTAGTTCTGATATGTTTCTTGAATTAATTTGGGATGCTTTCCAGGACTGCTACAGAATGTTTTCGGAATAGTTGTGTAATTCTTCCAGAACTGTTCTAAAATGCTCCCAGAATAGTATTGAGCTGATTCGGAATTGAATGCTTCCAAAGTGGATTTGTTATGCTTCCAGGGTTTTTATCGAATTCCTCATGATTAGTTCTCTCGCATATTTGCTTCTTGTTAGGTTGAAGTTACCTACGGGTAAGTTCAAATCATTTACTCAACAGTAGGTAATCGCATATTAACCTCAATTTGCGTTATTGAAGCGCAACTCAAATTGGAGTGCAAATAACTCCATTCCAAAAAAGCATCCAATAAATAGTTACGCTTTTAGGGGGATGGGTAGGGTTTAGTTTAAAATTTTTTTGTTTCTCGTACTCATCAACACATGAGCCGGGATAAACGGCTTTACTTCCCTTCCGAAGTAAGACGTAACCGGAGATTTTTTCGCCTCAGAAAAATCCCACCGACCTCGACTGGGATTGAGTCCAGACCCACTGGGGTGCCAAGTAGCAGTAATGCTCACCACCAGTTTGGAAACTGTGACAATCACAACCATTTTTTAATGTCCATACGAAATATGCGATGGAAAGAGGGGTTGAAAATCCGTTTCTTTTTGTTTTGCGTAACGTGCTTTACGAACGTTCCCAATGTTAATTTTTTTAATTCAATTCGGGGTGAATATCCAAAACTCCTAAATAGCTTATAAATCAAATCCAAGTTTCAGTAATGTTGGCTTGAATTCGCCGAAACTTGCCCGAGCAACAAAATTGGTTGCAGCAACTTGATAGTGACTTGAATGAGTCACATGGAGGTTACTATACTCGATTTGCAACCAGTATGTTATCCGATGTATTCAGATATTTTCAATACATTGGGGTCAATTGGGACTCTGATCTTGGAATGTACACGGATTGGGATGTACGACCTGAAAAAAATATGAACACCATTTGATTTCTCGAACATTTCTTCTTAAGCAAACATAGCGTTTGCTCACTACTCTTTTGGTGTGATCCGATGTATTCTGACACATTCACTATGTTGGAGAAAAGTGGTAAATTCGGACAGTTATCGATGTTTAAATAGAAATATATTTGCACAATTGGATTCCTTGGCATTTTGACATAAAGCACCAAAGTTTTTGAAGATTTTTTCCTATTTCTTCGTTTGATGTAATCCGATTTATCCAAATATGTTTAGCTTGTGGGTGAAAAATGGCAAACTGGGACACCTTTCTTGAATTTATTTACATAAGATTTGCTGGTTTTCGTTAACTGAATTGAGACCATGTTTTCGATCAAATTTGTCCATTCTGTTCCGGATCCTCTGACTTGTATAAAAATATAATTATTAATTTTTAACTAGACAATTTATGCAAAGGGCAATATTGTATCGATAGAGGTTATGAACCTTAGAGGAAAAATGACGCCGTAACCTTCAAAACCTTCTTTTGCTTGTTTCATCGAACGTAAGTGACAAAGCGAAAAAATGCTTAGGAATTCGACAGTTTCAATCAATATGGCCACCAAAGAAAGGTTTTTTTCAAGGAACTTCTGCTGCTGAAGTACCATTCTTGAAAACTGTGGCTCTAGTAAGGGGGCGCGTGCACCAGTTACGTAAGGATTCATAAAGATTCATTTTTTTATGCGCTATGCAAAATTCGCTTTACGGCCAAATAGGCGGAATGCCATTAGACCGAAAACCATTTGGATGAAAAGGTTAATAGATCGAATGGGTCAGTAGCCGAATACATAAGTCCTTAGGCCAAGTTTAGGAAAGTAGAAGATTGAACATTATATTTCATGGAATCTTTGATGATGAAATTTCATGGGAGATTGTCCCTTATTTGAACCATGTAGTAGTTTTTTTTTTCTAATTTCAAAACTTTCAATCTGCTGACATGTCATATGGAAGATTGAATTTATTATTTTTCGTTTATTTTGTCTAGACATGAAATCAATGCACTGTCATTCCTTCTTTTAATTATGCAGCATCTAACAGATCTTTATCATTCCAAAACATTCAATCTCCCAGCATGCATTTGAAGATTAAATTTAGTATTTTTTTTTTGACAATGCAACCAATGAACTTTCCATGGGAGATATCGTCTTCTTTAAACTACAGGGTGTCTCACAATAGATGTCACTAAAAAACAAAATGGGATTGCAGCAAAACAAATCAACCAAATCATAGCATTTATTTTTCATTTGAAAAATACATGTTATAGAAATAAAACGTTTTAATTCAATTCGAATCTCTCGCCTTTTTCCTTGATAATTTTGTGCAAACGCTTTGTAAAGCCATCGCAGCTGGCACGAGCGATTTCCTGAGGAATTTGGTCCCAATTATCAACCAAATGTTTCTTGAATCGATCTAAAGTAAGCCCTTTCGTAGGGCCTATATGTTGAAGCATATAACCCCAAACAAAGTAGTCAAGTGGGTTGAGAGCCGGTGAAGATGCAGGCCATTCTTCGCTTGTGATGAAATCGGGCAAATTTTCCGTGCATCAGGCTTGTGTCTTCTTTGCCTTGTGAGCTGGAGCTAGTCCTGTTGCAAACAATATGGTGCATTCCCATACAGCGTTGAAGCATGAGGAAGCAGATGATTCTTCAAAACCTGCTCGATGTAATATTCAGTGTTGATTTTTACGTTAGGTTCTATGAAAAGCTGAGGAAGTTATCCTTTTCGTGAAACGGCGCCCCATACCATGATTTTTGATACATTCTGATAGCGTTCTACAGCTAGTTTGTCTCATGGAATATTGGCAAGACTTTTGCCATACATACGGTCATTTTGTTGATTATGATTGTCCTGAAGGAGGAAGAGCTTTTCATCTGAAAATAAAATCTCGCAGGCTCCGTGGCGAACCAAAAGATTTCTGCTTCTTTGGACCCTGGCTTGCTTTTGACGCTCCGTCAACCCGTGAGCCCGTTGTTTCTTGTACGGCTTGCATTCCAGATTATGTCTGGGGAGCCTGTTCATTGAAGCAGGGTAAATTTGAAATTGTTTGCTCAATTTCCGGCCAGATACTGCCAGAATACGTTTTATTAGCTCCCTCACACATTTGATCTTTTTCTTCGTTCTGGCAGTTCGTCTGGTACCTTCTTTGTGTTGAATATGGACATTTCCAGTTTCCTTGAACCGAATCAAGGTACGAAAAACAAAACGCTTACTCACTCTGACCTGCTTAAGGCTATTGAATATCTGACACGGTTTAAGCTTTTGCAAATGTAATTTTAAAACTTGTTCTCGTATGGCTTGCATGGTAGCTGATATATATACCTATATATATATATAAACAAACGAAATCGCTTATTCATCTTCAGCGATTAGCTGTCAAAAGAATACACCCAAAACGGGTATAATCAATTCCGCTGTTAAAATTACCCGCACAGAAAAAATAAAGAATTTTAACAAGTGCGTAAAATGTCCACTCGTTTCCAAGCCAAAGCCAGCACAAACAACGAAATTGTTTGCAATCTTTCATACAACAGGCTAGATTCAGGCGTTATCTGGCTAAAATTTACACAAAATATTCCATTATTTTGTGCCAAATCTAGCATTCCCTTTATTTGCATTAGATAACGCAGAAAATTCAATGTTTCTTTTTATCTGTGCAGCTGGAATAAACCAGGACTGAAAAAAGGTGACACCTATTGTGAGACACATTGTATAAGCTTCATTCTTATTTAAAATCTACACTAAAAAAAATCGACACGTAACTTCCACCTGAACACGTAACCAAATCTTCTTCAGTAAAATCAGGTGAACATTACGTGTCCAGTAAATTGTACGTGAAAATCACGTAAAATTCATGTGATTTTCACGTATAATGTGAATTTACGCGGAAATAACGTAGCTCTTACGTGAATTCCATGTGTTCATTACTGGTTTTGGCAGTGGACGAAAATTACGTGCGTTTCACGTGGAAGTAACGTGTCGATTTTTTTGAGTGTATTCATCTGCTAACAGTCGAAGTGCGAACTTAGTATTTTTGAAAACTTTCGAGATTTGAATCAATGAACTATTATGAGGGGATTTTTCCTTCTTTCAATCATGAGCAGTTCTTGTTAATTTCAAAACATTAAATTCACTAACATGCCTCGTTGAAGTTTTTTTTTCCATTTTTGAAAACAGAAAGCGATTCCAAGCAAACAGAAACAAAGAAATGAAGCAAACAGCAACAAAGAAATTCCGAAATGAAAAAAGAAAAGAAAGTGACCGAGTTGGCCGAATGAAACAATCGACCTAATGGCATTCAACCTAATGTCAATCGGCCTAATGACCCATCACCCAAAATTCTCCTGATTTGTACGTTAAAAATCGTAGAAATCTGGAGACACGTCTTACGTACAGTGACGGACAATAGCCCGATTTTCATATTAAATGGCCGTGTTTGGGAGCTTGTCTTTCGTTTTCCCGTGAACTAATTGAACTAAAATTTCGGCCTCAGTCTAAAAGTGACCTGCATTTTCATCTGTATTAAATCCATAATTTTTCATTCACCACTTTAAGAGTTGCAGATACCGCTAATGACAAAACAAAAAGACGACCTTTTGGTTTCCATAAATAATCCTCAAATTTGAGGATCTGAACAATCATTTTTGATGTACGGGGTCGTTCCAACATCAGTATACAATACATTATAATTCAAATACTTCAACATGGCCTAAACTATGAAAATTAAATGGTGGTCTTATTGTTTTGTCGTAAGCGGTGTCTGTGACTTCTGACCGGGTGAATGAAAAATTATGAATTTAGTTCAGATGAACATCCAGGTTCTTTTTAGGCTATAGTCAAAATTCAAGGCAAATTACTTCACGGGAAAATGAAAAACAAGCCTTGGCGGAAAGGCTGAAACCTATTTTAAAAGTTTCGTGATTGTTCTAACTAAATCGTAGGTTCACATTGATCTGAGTCCGGTTTCCATTATTCCATAATATCATAAGCTATCCCCCGTTCCAGCAGATTTAATTAACACTTCCTATTTGAGGCTATTTGTGAAAAAAAAAATGACCGAAGAAATGTGATACTAAATGCTACCTTCCGCCCTCTGTCCGCTGATAGTGCCACTCACCTGTCAGCACCGATAAAAATGTCCCGAAATGCTCACAATCCAATTATCACATGCACTGCACAAAACCTACAACAGAAATTCTTCACACCACATCTTCCACCCGTGAAACGTGACCGTTCGGCGTTGACTGGGCCGCACACAGCATCCGATCATCATTTTTCAATTTGATTTTTCCATCCCCGGGATTGGTAGCGCCCTCCTGCCCTCCGGTCATAATCGGAAAACTGCACCTAAGGCTAAAATTAGCCGGTGTAATTTTTCTAACAAATGTGCTAATAACTCAAGTGGTGGCATGTTTTGGGTAAAGGTTTGGACGAGCGGAACACGGACCAGCGGTGATTTATGTTCCCATCTGGCTGCTCCCCATTTTGGGATGATGTTTTGGCTCGCGATTTCCGCCGTGCGCTGAGGTAACATTTGTCTTGCTCTCTCTCGCTCTCTCTCTCTTCCTCAGTCTCGAATCGATGGCGGTGGTTTTGTGTGTTTTGATTTTGATGCGAATTTTATTTTGCGATGCATTATTGGTTCGGTTTCAAGGTTCGAAACATCTGGCCCTCAGGGGTCAACCATGGAGGATGTCACATTTTTCCCCTTCGTTTGATTCATCGCTGTGATTGGTTGGTTTGGAGTCAATTGTCCGAAAAATTAGCTTTGGTTAATGGTGCTTAGTGGGAAGGCGACCGCTGAAACGAAACAAATTTTTTGATTAGAAAAAACCACTTAGATGGACGTCATTAAGATTTATATTAAATCGAAGATATTTTCTCTTCTTTCATCTCGACTCAACTCTGGCGCTCGTCACTATCATTTCGATCCGCCCCATCATCGCTGCCACCGCCACCGCTGGCGTTGTTATTTCGGCTTGCAATATCCGATCTTTATAAATATCAATTTTCGAACTCTACACCACACCGAAATAAATCCTGGCACATCATCGTCGTCATCTTTGCTGCTGTTGCCCTGCGCGTCCTACAGAAACGACGACCATCAATCGATGTACGACGTCCGAGCATTGCAGATATGGAAGAGAAGATCAATCTACCGTCGACGCCGTTGCGAGCCATCGGCGAACCAGGAAAAGCAGCAGCCATCGTCGACTTCCAGGAGAGCTACTCCGCCGTTGAAGGTTCGATTCTAGCCGCGTGCTTGTGTGACTTCGCTTCTCCGCTTAGTGCTTAGTTTGCTTAGTGCCTTCGATTTTTAGATGCTTACTGCCAGCTGTTTGAAGCTAACATGGTTTCAGTCCCTTGGCGGAAGGTGATTGTTCAACTCTTTCCCTATTCGTTCCGCAGATCAAACCGGTTACATCTCGGTGCAGGTCGAGGGTAATCCCGCTCCGACGTGGAAGTTCTTCAAGGGTATCACCGAACTCGTCGATGGCGGTCGCTACAAGCATCACACCGATGGCGAAAGCAACACCATTACGTTGTGCATTCGTAAGGTTAAGCCGAACGACGAAGGCAAGTACAAGGTCGTTGTGTCCAATCCCCATGGTGAAGATTCGGCCGAGGTCCAGCTGTACGTGTCCGACTCCAGCGGTATGGATTTCCGTGCCATGTTGAAGAAGCGAAAGTACGCCAAATGGGCCAAGGAGAAGGAAGAAGTGGTCATCGATCTCAAGGAGGTCGAGAAGCCCAAGCCGCAGTTGAAGAAAGTGGAAAGAGTATGTGTAACCATCAACACTTGGACGAGGAATACGGGTCTCTACAGTTTGTGTTTGTAGCTAACCGAAACCCGTTTCTTTGTTTTGTGTTGTGATTCGTTCCGTGATCCGTTCATTGGAGACTTATTTTGTTGACGATTTCAGAAACAAGACACCTTCTCGAAACCTCTGGTGGACATCACCTGCAAGGAAGGTCGCGAAAAGAAGGTCTTCTTCGAGGCAACCTTCACCAAACCGAACGCCAAGGCAAAGTGGATGCTGCGTAAGGATGTAAGTTCCTGTTCGCCTGCTTCCAAGCATGAAAGTCGTCTAATCCCTTTGCAACCATTTTCCAGGAAATCTTCGTTGGACCCAAGTATAAGTTCAAGTGCGAAGGCGATGTCTACACTTGTCTGATCTTGAACCCCAAGGTCGAGGACAGCGGTAAGTACACGCTGGAGATTGCTGGTGTGCAATGCATGGCCTATCTGACCGTCGAGGAAGCCGATCCGGTGTACAAGTTCACCAAGATGCTCAAGAAGGCGGAGAAGGGCTTCATCACGCACGATACAATCTTGGAGTGCCAAGTTGACAACTCGTTGGCCCCGATCTCCTGGTGGAAGGGCGAGACGAAGCTGGAGAACAACGACCGGTACGTCATCGGAAAGGATCTCAACGGAACGGTGACGTTGATCATCAAAAACAGCGTCTTGGAAGATGCCGATACCTACACCTGTAAGATCGAGAAGCAGACCGACAAGACCGAAACGAAGCTGAAGATCTTGGAGTATAACTACAAGTTCACCAAGGTGCTCAAGAGCCAGCAGCTGTTCGTCAAGGACACGGTTACGCTGGCTTGCGAGTTGGACCACGTACTGGGAACGGTCGAATGGTTCAAGGGAGACACCAAGATCGTGGAAAGCGATAAAGTACAGATCATCAAAGATGGTCGCAAACATAAGCTGGTGCTGAAGGATGTTGCTAAGACCGACAGTGGCATGTACCGATGTGTGAGCAACGCCGACAAGACCGAAGCTGAAATCTTCGTTAAACGTAAGTACCTACCCGGTTTTCCAAACAACACCCCACATAAACATCTTCTACCCTTTTAGGACCCAACAAGTTCATGAAGAAACTTAAGGACACCACCGGGGACGAAACGACCGAGTGTGAGCTCGAGATCCAAGTTCAAGATGAGGAAGCCGATGTGCAGTTCTTCAACGGCGAAACCGAAATCACCAAGAACGACCGCATCGATATCGTTTCGAACGGTGAAGGCACTTGGAAGCTGAAGTTCAAGAAACTGGAGCTGGGCGACGCAGGTGAAATCACCTGCGTTTGTGGCCCATTGACCAGCAAGTGCACACTGAAGGTCAACAAGAAGGAAACGAAACCGAAATTCCAGGTACCACCCAAGGTAGAAACGCCTGCCAAGGAAGAGAAGGTCTTGGAGGTTCCATTCACAAGTAAGTACCCTCGCTTCACCATTGAATATCGCTATGATTGTTCAATGACATTACCACTTTATCTCGTGTTGTTGTATAGCCGGTGAGTCACGCCAGTCTAAGGTCACTGCCAAGGTGTTCAAAGATGGTAAGCCGGTTACTCCGGACGAGGTTGATATAGTTGTAGAGAATGATAAGATCGTGCTCAAGTTTAAGAAGACCGAGTTCAAGGACTCGGGTGAATTTAAGATCGTTTTGGAAAATGCTACAGGCGTAGAAGAGCAAACCACCAATGTTGTGTTCCAGGATAAGCCGCAGGCACCACAGGATATTGAATGCGTTAATATCTTCCAGACGCGGTGTGTGGTTAAGTGGAAGGCACCGGTCAACGATGGGGGTTCTCCATTGACCAAGTACGTTCTGGAACGGCAGGATGTGTTCAAGCGGTCTGGTTGGGACAAGCTCGAGGACGTACCCGGAGATCAAACCAAGTTCTCTGTTACGGATCTCACCGCGGGACGTCACTATAAATTCCGAGTGAAGGCCGTCAACAAAATGGGTGAATCGGACTATTGCAACATGGAGGAAGATATCATTGCCAAGGATCCATGGACCGAACCGGATCCTCCGAGAGACCTAGTGATCTCCGATTGGGACAGAGAGTTTGTCGAACTGACTTGGAAAGTGCCGAAATCGGATGGAGGAGCTCCAATCCAGAGCTACGTCGTTGAATTCAAACCCTATACGGCTGCCAATTGGAAACAGATCGATACAGTTGGGCCCAACCAGTTGACGACTACCCTCCGTAATTTAACTGTCGGTGAAACCTTCGAGTTCCGCGTGAAGGCCACCAATCAGGGAGGGGCCAGTAAACCAAGCAACAGCACCGAGCCACTCAAGATCAGAGATCGCTACGTTAAACCATTCATCGAGGGTGAAGGTCTGCAGCCAATCACTTTGAAGAAGGGCCAAACTATTCGATACTACGCGCAGTATGGTGGTGAGCCAGAACCGGAAGTTGTCTGGGAAAAGGACGACATCCTCATCATCTGCGATTCTGAGAAGCGTAAGACAATTGACGTTGAGTCCAATGCTACGACCCTCAATGTGAGACATGCCGTGCGTGCCGATTCCGGTACCTACAAGCTGAAGCTCAAGAACAGTAGCGGAGAATTCGTCTCGGCGGCCAAGGTGCTGGTGTTGGATGTTCCCACGCAACCGATTGGTCCGATTAAGATTGAAAAGGCAAGATGCAATCACGTGGTCATCAGCTGGCAACCTCCGGAGGACACTGGAGGTTGTCCCTTGACCGGCTACCTTTTGGAAAAGATGGACGTAGAAAATGGAACATGGCTGCAGGCTGGCGAGTGCGGTGCCGATCAGCTCACGTTCGACTTCCAGCATTTACAGAAAGGAAGGAAGTTCGAGTTCCGCGTTAAGGCGTACAACAAGGAAGGCGAATCTACACCTCTGGAGACTTTGCTCGCGGTAAAGACTGTTAATCCATACGGTAAGTGCATTGAGCCAGTCGATCTATGTCAATTAGCAATATTAAAGTCAAAATCTGTGTGCCATCTGTTCGAATCGAAAATATTGATATAGTTGAGGGACTAGCTTACAAGCTTGTCTGCAAATGTGCATATCTTAATCCTTCTTATCACCTATGAAAATAGATCCCCCAGAAGCTCCCGGCAAGCCGGCCGTCGATGACTACGGTGTGGACTTTGCCGAACTCAAGTGGGAAGCCCCGGAGAAGGACGGCGGACGTCCAATCACTCACTACGTCGTTGAGTTCAAAAACAAGTTCTTGTCCGACTGGACCGAGTGTGCCAAGACCGAAACACCCGATCCTGTTTGTAAGGTCCATGGGCTGAAGGAAAAGGTCGTCTACCAATTCCGTGTCCGTGCCGTCAACAAGGGTGGTGCTTCAAAGGCGTCCGAACCTAGCGATAACCACACCGTCAAACACAAGAACCGTAAGTTTCCCAGTTCGAAACGTAGTCGTTCATTTGTTTTCCTAGTCTTAAGCTGTCAACATCTGTCAATCCGGGTTTTGCTTTGATAAACGGTTCCACGTAAGTAACAAACAAACAAAAAACGGTTCTAAAGTTTTGCCGCGAAAGAGTGTCGTGAACTGAGAAGTGTTGAATTCTAACCATGACTTACACCCCACACAGTGAAACCTCGCATCGACCGAACTAACCTGAAGAACATCACCATCAAGGCCGGAAAGTCAATGATCTGGTCGGTGGATGTGAAGGGTGAGCCAGAACCGGACATCGTTTGGAGCTGGCGTGATAACATTCCACTTACCGTGACCGAGAACATTAAGATCGAGACGGGCAACTACCATACGAATTTCTCGATCAAGGAAGCCAAACGTGCCGACACAGGCAAGTACAAGATTACCGCAACGAATGCCTCTGGTAAGGACCAGGAGGAAGTGGAGCTGGTTGTGCTTGGATCACCTGGCAAGTGCCAGGGTAAGTTGGAGGTTTCCAACGTTACCAAGAAGGGCCTGAAATTGAAGTGGAAGAAACCACTGGATGATGGAGGTTGTCCGATCAAGGAATACAAGATCGAGAAGCTGAAGAACCGCAACGGAAAGTGGGTCCGCTGTGGCACAGGTGAAGGGAGGACCAGACATTCTCGAAGCTGACATTACCGGCCTCGATGAAGGTTGTACGTATAAGTTCCGAGTCATCGGTGTTAACGATGAAGGTGAGTCAGAACCACTAGAGTCGGAGGAAGTTGTGGCTAAGAATCCTTTCGACGAGCCATGGAAACCGGGTCAACCAGAGGTTGTTGACTTCGATAATAAATCCGTCAAGCTCAAGTGGGCTGCACCGAAATCGGATGGTGGTGCGCCGATTATCAAGTATGTTGTTCAAAAGAAGGAACGTTTCAAGGATTGGGTAGATGCCAAGGAAGTTCCTGGAGGTGAGACCACGGCTACGGTTGAAGATCTAAAGGAAAATACCGAGGTACAGTTCCGCATCATTGCGGTCAACAAGGCCGGAAATTCGCCCGAATCGGATCCTACCTCCGTCCACAAGGTTAAGCATCGTGCATGTAAGTATCTCATATATTTGCAGGTTAACCAACATGGTCGACAACTTTTTGAATTTCATCTACAGTGAAACCACGTATCGATCGTACGAACCTGAAGCCGATTGTAGTACGTGGTGGCAAGATGGTACACTATGACGTGAACGTCAAGGGTGAACCGGAACCGGAGATCACTTGGTTGGTCAAGGAGAAACAAGTCTTCGGTGACGATCACTACGAGATCATCAACAAGGAATACAACACCAAGTTCACCATCAAGGACAGTTTGCGAAAGCACAGCGCTGTGTATGAAATTGTCGCCAAGAACGAACATGGTGTGGATAGGGAGAAGGTAGAAATCACCGTTCTATCGGCGCCTGGTAGACCTAAGGGACCGCTCGAGGTCAAGGATGTCACCAAGAATGGTTGCAAACTCAAGTGGAAGAAACCGGAGGACGACGGTGGCAAACCGATTACGGCTTACGAGCTGCAGAAATATGACCAGAAGGTTGGTCGATGGGTTCCTATCGGAAAGGCTCCAGGAGATGCCGAAGAGTTCGACGTTACTGGACTGCAGGAAGGCCAGCATTACAAGTTCCGCGTCAAGGCTATCAACGATGAGGGAGAATCCGAACCACTGGAAACTGATGAATACATGGTTGCGAAGGATCCGTTCGATAAACCAAAGGCTCCAACTGACCTGGTCATTAACGATTGGGATAATTCAAGCGTTACACTGCAATGGAAGCGTCCTATTTCAGATGGGGGAGCACCCATCAGTGGGTACTTCATTGAGAAGAAGGAACGCGGAGAAAACAAGTGGGAACCAGCACTCACAACGCACAGCCCCGAATGTCAAGCAAAACTTGGTGATCTGCCCGAGAAGCGTACTTATCAGTTCCGCGTCAGTGCCATCAATAAGGCTGGCACTGGTGAAGCTTCGGATCCAACTGGTTTCCATACGGTGAAGCACCGTTACTGTAAGTATACAGCTAGCGTCTTGATCTTTTTCTTATTCTCAATAAAATCGCTTCTGAAAATGTCTTTTCACTCTAAACTGTACATGCCTAGGTTAAGCCTTGAATGTCTTAGAATCCGAAGCAATGGATAGAAGGTTGCCTTCCATCGATTGCCTCAGGTCTGAGCATACAGATACTAATCATCTTCCTATCGTTTAGTGCGTCCACGCATCGATCGTACCAACCTGAACCCGGTTACCATCAAGGCCGGTTTGTCCATGCAGTACGACATCGACATCGAGGGTGAACCAGCTCCGACGGTTAAATGGTTCCATGGCGAGAAGGAAGTTGGCACCGATGCCGACTACAAGATCGACAACATCGACTACAACACCAAGTTCTTCATCATGCGTGGCCGTCGCAACCTGAGCGGCAAGTACACGATCGTCGCCACCAACTCGCAGGGAGAGGATCGTGCCGAAGTTGAGATTACAATTCTTAGCAAGCCTGGAACACCGGAAGGACCACTGGAAGCTATGGACGTGCACAAGCATGGTTGCAAGCTGAAGTGGAAACCCCCACTGGATGACGGTGGAATGCCGATCGAGGGCTACGAGATCGAGAAACTGGACCCACTAACTGGACAATGGATTCCATGTGGCCAGAGCAGTACGCCAGAGGCAAACATTTCCGGTCTGCAGGAAGGCAAGCAGTATAAGTTCCGAGTTAAGGCGTTCAATAAGGAAGGTGACAGTGAGCCTCTTGAGATGGATACCGTCGTGATTGCCAAGGATCCATTCAGCGAGCCAAGTAAGCCGGGCCGTCCTACGCCTACTGACTGGGGTAAGGACTTTGTCGATTTGGAATGGACCAAACCGAAGTCAGATGGTGGAGCTCCAATCACGGAGTACATCATCCAGAAGCGTGACAAGTCAAGCCGTAAGTGGCAGGACGCAGCTACCGTTAGCGGTGATCGAACTCGTGGTACCGTTGAAGATGTTGAAGAGGGCCACGAGTACGAGTTCCGAGTGATTGCAGTCAATAAGGCTGGTCCATCGGAACCGAGCGATATCTCCGATAGCGTAGTTGCTAAGCCACGCAACTTGGCTCCAAGAATCGATCGCAAGAACTTGGACAAGAAGATTCTCCGAGGTGGTCAGCTACTGAACGTAGAAGCTGACGTTACTGGTGAACCGGCTCCACAGATCACATGGGAGCTCAAGGGCAAACCTATCACTGGCAAAGAAGAAGAACGCATCCGGCTGGACAATGAAGATTACAAGACTAACTTGATTATTAGAAACTTGAAACGTTCCGATTCAGGCATTTATAAAGTTACTGCTAAGAACAAGAATGGTACGGATACCGTTGAAATGGAGCTGGTGGTGCTGGCAAAACCATCGAAATGCATGGGTCCCCTGAAGGTGGCAGATGTGACGGCCGAAGGTTGCAAACTGGCCTGGCTGCCCCCGGAGGATGATGGTGGTGAACCAATTCAGGCTTACATCGTCGAACGAATGGACGTCGACAGTGGTCGGTGGATCCAGGTTTGTGAAACTCGTTTCCCCGAGGCTGATGTCTCCGGACTGCAAGAAGGCAAGGACTACATGTTCCGCGTGAAGGCCGTTAATAGTGAGGGTGAGTCTGAACCTCTGGAAACTGACACCAGCACTCGGGCAAAGAACCCGTATGATGCTCCCGATGCCCCTGGCAAACCGAAAGCTATCGATTGGTCCAGGAAGTTCGTTCAGTTGGAATGGACCGAACCGGAAAACGATGGAGGTGCTCCGATCACGAAGTACATCATTGAAAAGAAGGACGTCAATAGCACCAAGTGGCAGAAGGCTATGGAAACCGATGGACCTGTTACCAAGGCTAAGGTTCCGGATCTGTTTGAAGGTACGACCTATCAGTTCCGCGTGAAGGCCGTGAATAAGGGTGGAGCTAGTCCTTACTCACCACTATCTGATCCAGTGTTGGTCAAGGATCGTTTTGCACCACCAAGAATTGATCGCTCGACACTTAAGAACACGACTTTGAAGGGTGGTCAATCGCTACGACTGGACTGCAAGATCAGCGGTGAGCCAGCTCCAACCAAGTACTGGTTGTTGAATAAGGCTCGTGTTGACAAGGAGACTCCAGAAATTCGTGTGGAATTCGAAGACTACCGTGCTAAGTTAACGATCGGAAGTGTAACTCGTGCCCACAATGGCAGCTACGAAATCAAGGCCGAGAATGCATCTGGCTATGATGAACATCAGTTCACCGTAACTGTATTGGATAAACCAACTCCTCCGGAAGGTCCTCTCAAAATTTCAAACGTCCACAAGGAAGGCTGCTCGCTCAAGTGGAATCCACCACTAGACGACGGTGGCGTACCAATCGAGCACTACAATGTGGAGAAGTTCGACAAGGATATGGGACGTTGGGTCCCTGTTGGACGTACTGCCGATACACACATGGATGTTGGCAATCTGGAACCAGGACAGGAATACCTATTCCGAGTTTCAGCCGTCAATGACGAAGGTGTGTCGGAGCCACTGGCTACCGAGCAGTTCATGAAGGCGAAGAATCCATTCGACGAACCTGGCAAGCCTGGCACACCGGAAGCGTACGATTGGGACCGCAACTTCATCGAGCTTCGGTGGACTCCACCGGTATGCGATGGAGGTTCACCTATCACCAAGTACATCGTCGAAAAGCGTGAACATGGAACCATCAAGTGGATTCGTGCTGCTGAGGTCATTGGTAACAAGTGCGAAGCCAAGGTTACGGAGTTGAACGAAGGCGAAGTCTACGAGTTCAAGGTCCGTGCCGTCAATGAGGCTGGTCCCGGTGTTTGGAGCGACCATAGCAAACCGATTACTGCCAAGCCTAGGAAGTGTAAGTATTGCTCGGCTAAACCTGTGTTTTCCACAGATTATGTTAACGATTATTCCATTCAACAACAGTGCCACCGAAGATTGATCGACGCAACCTCAAGAATTTGAGCGTTGCCATTGGCGAACCGTTTGGCTTCGATGTCAAAATTTCCGGTGAACCAGCTCCGGACGTTGACTGGACAATCAATGATCGCATGGTGACAGTCACAACAACTCGTACCATTGACAACGTGCCGTACAATAGCAAGTTTGCCAACAGCAATCCCGATCGTCGCGATTCGGGCAAGTACGTGATCAAGGCTACCAACAAGTTTGGTACCGATCAGGTCGAAATTACCGTTACCGTGAGATGTGAGTGCTCTTGATTTTTTTCTCAGGATGATGTAGAGATCTAATTTACATACTACTTTCAGCTAAACCAGGAGCCCCGGAGGGTCCGTTGGAGGTCAAGGACATGACCAAGGACAGCTGCAAACTGGAATGGCAGAAACCGAAGGACGATGGTGGTGTTCAGATCGATCACTACGTCATCGAGAAGTTCGATCCGGACAACGGCATTTGGATGACGGCTGGTAAGGTTGAATGGCCCTTCACCGAATACCCAGTGGATGGTCTGGTTCCTGGTCACCGTTACAAGTTCCGTGTGAAGGCCGTCAACTCCGAGGGTGAATCCGAACCGCTTGAGTCTGCTGGAACTTATCTGGCGAAGGATAGCTTCTGTGAGTTTCAAACGAACGATTCGATAGACCTGCCCTTGCTTATCATGTTTTTAAATTTTCAGCCATTCCCGATACGCCCAGCGCTCCGACGGTTGTTGACTGGTCCGAAAACCACGCCGTACTCAAGTGGCCGGAACCAGACGATGGTGGCAGCCCAATTACCGGTTACATCATCGAAAAGAAGGACAAATACAGTCCGATCTGGGAGAAGGCCTGCGAAACCACTTCACCGAGTCCAACGGCTACCGTTGGAGGGTTGGTTGAAGGCAACGAGTATCAGTTCCGTGTTATCGCCATCAACAAAGCCGGTCAATCGGATCCTTCCGATGCTAGCCGCACATTCACCGCTAAGCCACGCTTTGCACCACCTAGGATCGATCGTAGAACAATTCGAGATATCTCGATCTCTGCCGGATCAATGCTCAAGTTCGATGTCGTCGTTACTGGTGAGCCAGCACCCAAGTGCGAGTGGCGCGTAAATAAGGCTCTCGTTTCGAGCGATAGACGTCTAGAAATCCTCAACACTGACTACAACTCAAAGTTCATTCTACGCCCGGCCAATCGCAACGATTCAGGAGATTACGAAATCACCGCTACCAATTCTTCGGGTCGTGATTACGTTGGCGTGCAGGTGGTTGTCACGGACAAACCAAGTCCACCGGAAGGACCTCTACAGGTATCGGATGTCACCAAGGAGTCCTGCAAACTGAAGTGGAAGCGTCCACGTGACGATGGTGGTTGCGATATTGAGTACTACCAGATTGAGCGCTTCGACGATGAAGCCAACGCTTGGGTTCCACATGCTCGTGCCGTGGAAACCAATGCCGACATAAGTGGACTGCAGAACGGCAAGAAGTACAAGTTCCGTGTTAGTGCCATCAACGCTGAAGGAGAATCCAAACCACTGGAACAGGTCGGAGACTTCATAGCGAAGAATCCGTTCGACGAGCCATCTGCTCCTCAGAACTGCAAAGCTACCGACTGGGGTCCAGACTTTGTCAAACTTGCCTGGTTGCCTCCGATTAGCGATGGTGGTTCCCCTGTCACTGGCTACGTTGTTGAGGTCAAGGATAAATACGGAGAATGGGAAAGGAAAATGCAGGTGCCAGCTGATGCTACCACGGCAGACGTTCCCGATCTTATGGAAGGACAGAAATACGAGTTCCGTGTTCGCGCAGTGAACGATGCTGGTCCTAGCGATCCAAGCAATGCTACACCACCAATCATCTGCAAACCAAAGAACCAACCGCCGAAGATCGATCGCACCAACTTGGTCGATGTTCGTATCAAGGCCGGAAACAACGTTGTGTTTGATGTTAAGGTTACTGGTGAACCGATCCCAACAACTAAGTGGCTTCTGAACAAGCAACCATTGAAGCAAAACGAACGCTTCAAGATCCAAGACTACGAGTACAACACCAAGATTACAATTCGGTCGGCTACTCGTGGCGAATCCGGCACTTACACGATCGAGGCTGAGAACGAAAATGGCAAAGATACAGCCACCGTGTTCGTCACTGTACTTGATGTTCCAAGCCCACCAGGAGGACCACTGAAGGTTGCGGAGATCACTGCCAACGGAGCAATCCTGGAATGGCGTGCCCCCGAAGACGATGGTGGTTTGCCAATCGATAACTACATCATCGAAAAATTGGATGAAGCCAAGGGAACTTGGGTCTACGCCGGTGATTCTGGCAGCAATCGATGCAAAGCGGATATCGATGGACTTATCGAAGGTCATTCGTACAAATTCCGTGTTCGCGCTCAGAATAAGATGGGCAAGTCGGAGCCTCTGTCGATGGCTAATGCCGTCGTGGCTAAGAATCCATTCCGTACGCCACAACGTCCGGAGAATCTTACAATCACGGACTACGACAAGGACTACGTTGAACTGGAATGGAAGGCTCCCGAAAACGACGGAGGTGCCCAAATTACCGGATACGTGGTTGAGAAGCTCAGCAAATACTCTGGCGATTGGGAGAAGTGTGCTGAAGTGGAAGGTGACAATTGCACTGCTAAGGTTCCAGATCTGATCGAAGGAACTGCTTACCAATTCCGCGTGAAGGCAGTCAACCGTGCTGGAGAAGGTGAAGCCAGCCGTCCAACCGATTCGCACATTGCTCGCAGCAAGAATCAACCACCGAAGATCGATCGTTACTCGTTATCCAATGTCAGGATCCGTGCTGGACTTACGTTCGAGTTTGACGTTCCAGTGCAGGGTGAGCCAATTCCTGCCAAGGAATGGACACACAAGGACAATATGATCATCAACACCGATCGTGTCAAGGTCGTTTACGAGGACTACCGGACCAAACTACGTGTCATGGATGTTAAGCGTGCGGACAGTGGAGTATACACACTGACAGCCAAGAACAAGAATGGTATCGATATTGCTGATGTGAATGTCGTTGTTTTGGACGTCCCAGCTCCTCCGGAGGGACCAATCCGCTTTGAGAATCTGTCAAAGAACGGAGTTACGTTGATGTGGCGTCCACCAAAGGACGATGGTGGTTCTGAGATTCTGCACTACGTCGTGGAGAAGCTTGACACTGATCAACTTCGGTGGGTTCCAGTGGGAGAGACTATCTCGACGAAGATTCGTCCGGACAACTTGATCGAGGGACACTCATACCAATTCCGCATTCGTGCTGTGAACAAGCAAGGTGAATCCATTCCATTGTCAACATCGCAGCCAATTACTGCCAAGGATCCGTACACCAAGCCGGATAAACCAGGCAAGCCACTCGTTGTCGATTGGGGTGATAATTACGTCAACTTGGAATGGACCATTCCTAAGAAGGACGGTGGAGCTCCGATCACGAGCTACATTGTCGAGAAGAAGCCGCGCTACGGAGATTGGAAGTTGGCTGGAGAGTTCACCGAACTGTACAAGCCCGCTGCTAAGATTACCGATCTGGTTAAGGATGAAGAGTACGAATTCCGTGTCTGCGCTGTGAACAAGGCAGGAGTGAGCGATCCAAGTGAATCGTCTGACCCAGTGGTATGCAAGTCTCGCTTCGTGCCACCACACTTCGACAAGTCCGCTCTGAAGGATCTGGTCGTTGCTGTCGGTAAGAAGATCGCTTACAACGTTACGGTTGAAGCTTCACCGAATGTGACTGCAACATGGAAACGTAACGGTGTTGTCATTCCGGAATCACAGAGAGTCATTCGCGAAGATTACAACAACGAAATTTCGCTGGAGATTCCATTCTCAATTCGCGACGATTGCGGTATGTACACACTGATTGTGAAGAACAGCTGTGGAGAATATTCGGCTTCTGCTCACGTGACCGTGCTGGACAAACCATCTCCACCGGAAGGCCCATTGAGGATCTCGAACATTACGACCGAGGGTTGTCATCTAGAATGGAAGCTACCCAAGGATGATGGTGGTAGCCCAATCACTCACTACGTTATCGAAAAGATGGATATGTCCCGTGGTACTTGGACGGCAGCTGGAATGAGTACTTCACTGGCCAATGAGATCTCGCGGTTGATTCACAACAAGCGCTACTCGTTCAGAGTGAAGGCTGTGAACGAAATTGGAGAATCAGAGGCGCTGGAATCCTCGCACCCGATTGTCGCAAAGAACGACTTCGAAGAACCATCGCAGCCACCAAAGCCACAGGTGGTCGATTGGGACGCCAATTCGGTTAGTTTGGAATGGAATGCTCCCAAGTCCGATGGAGGAGCACCAATTACCGAGTACATCGTGCAGAAGAAGGAGAAGGACAGTCCTTACTGGAGTACAGCCGGCCGTGTACCTGGAATTCAACGCAACCTCAAGGTTCCAGATTTGGCTACCGAAACTGAGTGGGAGTTCCGTGTTATTGCGGTTAACGCTGCTGGAGAGTCGGAACCATCTGATGCCTCAGACGCTGTGCTGACTCGTTCACGATTCATCGCTCCTAAGATCGTTACCCCACTGCGAGATATGGTCGTCAAGGCTGGACTTATCTACCATGTGGATGTGAACTTTACTGGAGAACCAACACCCGAAGCCGTTTGGACGTTGAACGGTAAGCCTGTGGTTAGCGACAAACGTACAACTATGACCGCTGTTGGACACCACACCATTGTACATACTGTCAATTGTAATCGTGGTGATTCGGGTGAATACAAGCTAGTGATCAGTAACTCGAGCGGAACAGATCAGGGTAGCTTCAACTTGACCGTGCTGGATCGTCCAGATCCACCAGAGGGACCGATGAACTACGAGGAGATCACGGAGAAGAGTGTAACAATCTCATGGAAACCACCGAAGGACAATGGTGGTTCGGAAATTACTGGATACGTCGTAGAGAAGAAGGATCTTACCCATGGAGGAGGTTGGGTTCCAGCTGTGGCCTATGTTAGTCCAAAGTATACTCACACTGTCGTTCCCCGCTTGAACAAGGGTAACAAGTACGAATTCCGCGTTATGGCTGAGAATCTACAGGGTCGCTCGGATGGTTTGCCTAGCAAGCACCCGGTAGTGGCGAAGGATCAGTTCGTCGCACCTGGACCACCAACCAAGCCCGATATTGTCGATAGCGACTATGACATGGTAACACTCACGTGGAAGCCTCCAATCAGCGATGGTGGATCTAGAATTTCTGGATACAACATTGAACGCCGCGACACTGCTACCGGACGCTGGATTCAAGCCAACAAGTATCCAGTGCCAAACATTGAATTTACGGATACGGGAGTTATCAAGGGACATCAGTACGACTACCGTGTATCGGCTGTCAATGCTGCTGGCCAGGGTCAACCTAGCGATCCATCAGGCAAATGCTGGGCCAGACCGATGCAGCAGGCACCTAAACTTAACCTTGACAGCTTCGGCAAGAGAACGATCAAGGTACGAGCTGGCGAACCAATCATCATTACTATTCCATTGGTTGGAGCTCCAATTCCGACTGTCGAATGGTTCCGCAGTGGAGTTAAGATTCCGGAAACTTCTCGCACCTCGGTCGATACCAACAGCGAACAGACGGTGTTCCGTGTCGAGCGTAGCGAACGCAAGGATTCGGATGACTATAAAATCAAAGCATCGAACCAGTATGGCGAGGACACTAGAGAGTTTGAAGTCATCGTCGTCGATCGTCCACAACCACCAAGAAATGTGTTCGCCTTGGAAACAACCCAAGACACCGTTACCCTCAATTGGGATCCACCAAAGGACGATGGTGGCTCAGAAATCACCGGATACAGTATCGAGTACAAGGAATTCCCATCAGACAACTGGAAGATGGTCTACGGTACTGTTCCTCGCTGTGCACATACTATCAAACATCTGACCGAAAACCACGAGTACATCTTCCGAGTTCGTGCCGAAAACATTTACGGCGCATCGGAGCCAACCGAGAGCAAAACAATCTCACCAAAGAGCCCGGATCCACCACAAGCAGTCGACAAACCAGCCGTCGAGGACTTCACTCCAAGCTCGTGTACCATCTCGTGGAAGCCACCACGTGTCCAAACTCGTCCGGTCACCGGCTATATCGTCGAAAAGCGTGAGCGTGGAACCGGCGAGTGGGTGCAGGTCAATAACTATCCTACTGTCAACACTACGTACACTATTCCTGATCTGATGGAAGGTTTCCGCTACGAATTCCGCGTTAAGACTGTTAACGAAGTCGGATGCAGCAAACCAAGCGAACCAACTGATCCTATTACAGCTCAACAGCAACGCAGACGACCAACTCAACCGGATCCACCATCGATCGACAAGATCTCACGCAATAACGTAGTCCTCTCGTGGCGCACAATCCGCAGAGATGTCAAGGAGAAGATCAAGGGCTACCTAATTCAGTACCGCGTGAAGGATGAAGAAAATTGGGTGGATTCCAACAGTACAGCTGATCTTTGTAGTGATCAATCGTATCGCGTTGAAAATTTGGAAGAGAACAAGGAATATCAGTTCCGTTTGATCGCTGTCAACGATATCGGTTCATCGGATCCATCTCGTCCAAGCATTTCGGTGACTCTTCAGGAGCAAGCCAACAAACCGATGATGGATCTGCGCAACGTTCGGGACATTACCGTTCGTGCGGGTGAGGACTTCAATATCCATATCCCGTACACAGCTTTCCCGAAACCGGTTGCCACCTGGTTCGCCAACGACGAGCAACTGGATGATGCAGATTCTCGTGTTCATCAAACGCTTACCGATGAGGCTTCCATCATGGTCGTCACCAATAGCAAACGTACGGACTCCAAGCAATATCGCCTTATGCTCAAGAACCCGTCTGGCTATGACATTGCAACTTGCAACGTAAAGGTTCTAGACAGACCATCCAAGCCTGAGAACGTCGCTGTTGAAACATACGGTGGTGAGCATCTGATTCTGTGCTGGAACACACCATTGGATGATGGTGGTTCACCAGTCACCAACTACGTCGTTGAGAAGAAGGAGAAGAACTCATCGAACTGGACCAAGGTCAGCAGTTACTGCACGGCAACATTCCTCAAGATTCGCAACTTGCGTGTCAACCAGCAGTACGACTTCCGTGTTTACGCCGAAAACAAGTACGGTATGTCTGAACCAGGTCAATCCGATACCATCATCGCCAAACATCCGTTCGATATTCCAACTCAACCTGGAACTCCGACACGTATGGAAACTACCGAGGATTCTATCACCATCACCTGGGCAAAACCGGCTAGCAACGGTGGCTCGCCGATCACGCACTACATCGTCGAGAAGCGTCCGGCTACCGAAGGTACCTGGACCAAGGTCCAACAGGGCACTCTCAAGGATATGGTGTGCAAGGTATCCGGACTTTCTGAGAACCGCGAATACATCTTCCGAGTGGCTGCCGTCAATGCCGCTGGTCAGAGTCCGTTCAGTGCTCCGTCGGATCCCATCATGGTTACGGCTGCCTTTTCGGCTCCCAAGATCACCTCGGACATTGGAATGCGTGATATTCTCGTCATTGCTCGCGATCCCTTCAAAATCATCGTTCCGTACACGGCCGCTCCACGACCAGATGCATTCTGGTTGGTCAACGGAAACGAAGTATCAAGGAACGAGAGAATCGAACTGCAAATCACCGATACGGAAGCCGTTTTCAAGAACGACAATGCGAAGCGCATGGACAGTGGAAGCTATACCATTCACTTGGTCAATTGTGTTGGCAAGGATACTGCTTCTTGCCGTGTGCTGGTGGTTGATAAACCAACGCCTCCGATTGGACCGCTGGAAGTTACGGAAATCACTCCCGAGTCGTGTACCCTATCTTGGAAGGTTCCACTGGACGATGGTGGCAGTCCAATAACGAACTACATTGTCGAACGCTATGAACCACTGGGCTACTGGACCAAGGCTAGTAGCTTCGTACGAAACACCCACTACGACAACATGGGCATGGAGAACAACAAGCAATATAGCTTCCGAGTGCGTGCTGAGAACCAGTACGGCATCAGTGACCCGTTGATCTTGGAAGAACCGATCATCGCTCGGTTTCCATTCACTGTTCCGGATCCACCGAACCCACCACGTGTTTCCGATTGGGACACCAACTACGTCACTGTCACCTGGGAACGTCCACTCATGGATGGTGGATCTCGTATTCAGGGCTATCGCTTCGAATACCGTGATGTTACGGACAGCACCTGGATTGTGTGCAATTTCCTCATCAAAGACACCAGCTATCAGGTGTACAATTTGATGCCTGGTCGGGAGTACGAATTCCGCGTCAAGGCTCAGAATGCTGCCGGCGTAAGCAAACCATCGGCTTCATCGAAGAGATTCAAGATCCATGGCAAGATTACACCGCCAATGGCCCCAGGCGCCCCAGCTATCGTCAAGGTTGGCAAGAGCTTCGTTGATCTCAGCTGGACCGCACCGGCAAGCGATGGTGGTTCCAGAATCACAGGATACTATGTTGAACGTCGCGATATCGGAGGAGCTCGCTGGGTCAAATGCAATGAATCGAATATTCCTGTTACTGAGCTTACCGTCACGAACCTCATTGAAGGTGGTGTGTACGAGTTCCGAGTTTATGCTGTCAATCACTATGGAGTCTCGCCACCATCACCTGAAACTCGATCGGTTCGTATTGGTGAGCAACTGAATACGGAGAAGCCAGAATGGGTCAAGAGGCTGAAGTTCAGCTTGGTACCACTTGGAAAATCGGTACAGCTAACTTGCGAGGCTCACGGCAAACCGGAACCAACTTGCAGATGGTTGCGCAACGGAAAGGAAATCACCCACGGTGGTCAGTTTGCACTGGAAAGCAAGAATGGAGTCTTCTCACTGCATATCTCCAATGTTACGTATCGTGACGAAGGTGACTACACTTGCGAGGCGCATAACTTTGTCGGTGCAGTTCACACTACGGCTGCGGTGAAGATCGGTGTACCACCAAAACTGGTCAACATTCCATCGGATGTGTACTTGGTCAAAGGAGAGAACGCCAAGATCAAGCTCGGATTCAACGGAGATCATCCAATGGAGGTTAACATTTCCAAGGATCGCGAGAAGTTGGTCGAAACGGAGCACATCAAATACACGGTGTTCGACGACTACGCAGTCATCTATATTCGCGATGTGGAAGATTCTGATAAGGGAGTGTACTTGGTCAACTTCAAGAACGACAGCGGAAGTGTTTCGTGCAATGTTAATGTCCATGTGACTGGATTGCCTGGACCACCGACGGGACCACTGCTCATCAGCCACGTCACCAAGAATATGTGCACCGTTTCATGGAAACCACCGAAGTACGATGGAGGTCGCAAGATCACGCACTACGTCGTTGAGCGCCGTGATATCAAATCGCAGCACTGGCTAATCGTGTCCAACTACATCAAGGAAACACAGCTTATCATCAAGGGATTGATCGAATTCTCGGAATATCTCTTCCGTGTGTCAGCTGTTAACGAGAACGGAATAGGTGCGCCACTGGAAGGCGCTGATCCGATCAAGGCTCGTGGACCATATGATCTACCATCGCCACCTGGAGTTCCAATCATCCACGAACTGGGAGGTGATTTTGCCAATTTGGAATGGGAGAAACCCGTTTCGGATGGTGGCACTCGTATTCTGGGTTATTGGATCGAAAAGCGCGAACAGGGAACGGATACCTGGCAGCGTGTAAATACTGCATCCTGCTCCATCTGTACGATCAACTGCCCGAATCTGGTCGAGGGTCGCTTCTACGAATTCCGTGTTGCTGCCCAGAACGAAGTCGGTTGCTCGGAATTCTCCAAGGCTTCGCAGCTGGTGAAGGCCGAGGATCCAGACATTTGTAAACCACCGGAGGTTGTCAAACCATTGAACACGCTGACCTGCGTCCAGAACAGGAACGTCGAATTTGTGTGCAAGATTACCGGTGTTCCTCGTCCGAAGATCACCTGGCACAAGGGAGCTCGCGAAATCTGCTCCGGATCACGGTACTACATGTACAGCGACGGAGATATGCACCACCTGGCCATCAACGATGTGTTTGGCGAGGATGCTGACGAGTACACGTGTCGTGCCGTCAACAAGGGAGGTGTCAAGTCTACCAAGGCATCACTCATCATCAAATCGCCACCGAAGCTTAACGTTCCACCACGCTTCCGCGATACGGCCTTCTTCGACAATGGCGAGAACATCGAGATTAAGATTCCATTCACTGGATTCCCGAAACCACGTTGCCACTGGACTCTCAAGGGCGAACAAATCGAGTCCGGTATTCACTATCACATTGAGACTCGTGAACGCCATACTGTGCTGACGATCCGTGATGGTTCTCAGATGGATTCCGGAACCTACACGATCACGATCGAAAACGAACTTGGCCAGGATACTGCCGACATCAGTATTCAGATAAGCGATCGTCCAGACAAACCAAGGAACCTCACCGTCGATCAAATTGGATTGGACCATGTTACACTCAGCTGGTTGCCACCATCCTGGGATGGAGGTGCAAGCATCACCAACTACATCGTCGAGAAGCGCGAAGTGCCATTATCTACATGGATTCGTGCCGGCACCACTCGCTTCAATCAGCTTATCATTCCACATCTGTCGCCGGGACATCAGTACGAGTTCCGTGTGTTTGCAGAAAACGTGTACGGCCGTTCGGATCCTTCTGATCAAACTGAGTTGGTCAGCTTGAAGGACTTGGGTATTAAGCCCGCTAAGCGCGTCAAGTACGAGTTGGATGAAAACGGCAAGCCGAAGCGTCAAGGAAAGCGAGAACCTATCTCGGACTACGATTCGTACGTATTCGACATCTACTCCAAATATCATCCGAAACCGGTAGAGATCTCAAACAAGAGCGTGTACGATCTGTATGAAATTCTGGAGGAAATTGGTACCGGTGCTTTCGGCGTGGTGCATCGTTGCCGTGAGCGTAAGACCGGAAATGTGTTTGCCGCCAAGTTTATTCCAGTGTCGCAGAATTCGGAACGGGCATTGATCCGCAAGGAAATTGATATCATGAACCAGTTGCACCATCGTAAGCTGATCCATCTGCACGATGCCTTCGAGGATGACGATGAGTTTGTGCTGATCTACGAGTTCTTGTCGGGAGGTGAACTGTTCGAGAGAATCACCACCGAGGGTTACCGTATGTGCGAACAGGAGATTATTGAGTACATGAAACAGATCTGCGAAGCCGTCAAGTACATGCATGAGAAGAACATCATTCATCTGGATATCAAGCCGGAGAATGTGATGTGTCAGACCAGGAATAGCAACCAGGTGAAACTGATTGATTTCGGTTTGGCCACACGATTGAATCCGAATGAGATGGTCAAGATTTCGACGGGAACGGCTGAGTTTGCTGCCCCAGAGATTGTCGAACGTGAACCGGTTGGGTTCTATACGGATATGTGGGCCGTCGGTGTGTTGGCTTATGTGTTGATTAGTGGACTGTCACCGTTTGCCGGTGAGACGGACATTGATACCCTGAGGAACATCAAGCAGGGAACTTGGGAATTCGACGAAGTTGCGTTCAAGGATGTTTCGGAAGAATGCAAGGACTTCATCCGTCGTTTGCTGATCAAGAATACCGAGAAGCGTATGACCGCTCACGAGTGCTTGATGCATTCGTGGTTGAGCGACAGCTACAATTCCTCGACTTCGTTGATCTCGATCGAACGTTACAAGACCATCCGCGATCATATCCGCAGAAAGTACGACGATTGGGCTTCGTTTGTCCTGCCGTTGGGTAGACTGTCGGAATACTCTGCTCTGCGTAAGCTACTTGTTACCAAGTACAAGATCCACGAGACATCGTTCGATCGCCGCCAGGCTGCTCCACGATTTGTCATCCGTCCACAGTCGGCCTTCTGCTACGAAGGCCAGAGCTGCAAGTTCTATTGCCGTGTCATTGGTGTGGCTACTCCAGTTGTGACCTGGTATCACAACAACCAGGAACTGAAGCAGTCCGTCAAGTTCATGAAGCGTTATGCCGGGGATGATTACCACTTCATCATTAATCGTGTGAAGCTGGATGATCGCGGCGAATATATCATCCGTGCAGAGAATCACTACGGATCTCGCGAGGAAGTCATCTTCTTGAACGTCCACCCCATGTCGAAACAGGTACCAGTCTACAAACCGGAAACTCTTACGGTCCGCAAACGAGAACCAAGCCCACGGCCGCTTTGGCAAGAGGAATCGGACGCTGCTCCAGTGTTTACCTTTGCCTTGCGTCCTCGTGTCATGCAGATGAGGGATACCTGCAAGCTGCTGTGCTGTCTCAGCGGAAAACCTGTGCCGACCGTCAAGTGGTTCAAGAATGGACGCGAGCTCAGCCGATACGAATACTCTATGACTCATACGGATGGCGTGGTGACAATGGAAATCATCGACACCAAGGTTGACGATTCTGGCGAGTACAAGTGCGTTGCCATCAACCCACTGGGCAAGGCCGAAACCAGCAGTGTAGTGATTGTTGAAGACCGTCGCCACCAGTCGGAACTGCCGCAGCCAAAGGTCGAAGGAAAGAAACCAACGATTAAGAAACCGGAAAGCAAACCAGCAGCATCGAAACAACTCGGACCACCGGATGCACGATCCCGCCAATCTACCCGCGAACTGATGCGTGAGTATTTTTTTTTTCGAGTTTGATGATTTCGTAGTTTGTAATCGTGTTTTTGATTTACAACAGCTCTCCAATCCGATGCCCTAATGCACCCACCGAAGTTTACCCGGGAGCTGAAGGACGTCATCGCTTCGGATGGTGAACCACTGCAGTTGAATTGCCATGTCAGTGGAGACCCACTGCCTCAGATCGTATGGACTAAGAACGGCAAGAAACTGACCTCTTCGGACGTCATCGACATCAAGTACAAATCGGGCATAGCCAGTTTACGAATCAATGAACTGTTCCCGGAGGACTCCGGCACCTACGTGTGCACGGCCAAGAACTCCATGGGTGAAACGGCGACGCAGTGCAATCTTGAAGTGAAAAGTAAGTCATCAATGCAATTGTGTTGAACACTCAACACCCATTCGTTCTTATTTGCAGGGGTATCTGGCTCAACCGCTCGATCAACCGACAAGAAGGGATCAATGATGAAGGCACCAATCATCAACAAGCACACCGAATCCGGTTACTACAAGGACGGTGCGGAAGTGATCATCAAGTGTAACATTACCTGCCCAGATCCGTTCAACGTGATCTGGCTGCACGACAACCGGGAAATCAAGAACACACCAGACTTCGAATATCTGAACGACGGAGATTTGTACTCGCTGCATATCCCGGAGATCTTCCCCGAGGACGCTGGCACCTACACGTGCGAGGCGTTCAACAAGGGTGGCGAAAGCTTCAGCTCCTGTACCATAACGGTGCTGGCCCAGGGCGAGCAGAAGGACGCGCCTGCCTTTGCCAAGTTCCCCGCCTCGTTGAGTGTGCTGGACGGAGCGAAGGCCGTGTTCAGCTGCGAAACCTACGATGCCCCGACCAAGCTCGAATGGTACAAGGACGGTGAACCCATCAACGAATCATCGAACCGATACCGATTCGTCAAGAAGAACAACAAATACACCTTCACCGTTGCCAAGTGTTCGTTCGAGGACATTGGCCAGTACCAGGTGCGGGCGGTGACACGCCAGGGTGACGCACTGGCTTCCTTCTCGGTCAACGTTAGTGCGTAGGGGAACCAACTTATCTCTTCTCTCACTCTAGCTCGTAAGGCCCTAGGATGTTAGTTAGATAGAAGCAATCGAACAATCTCTTTTTTTTGCAACTGGGTTAGGATTTTTGTACTTAAATTTTTGTTAGTATTCTTTTTTTTATTTTTAATATAAGCTCAAGTCGAATGTTTTTCAGCGTCTCCATGTGTAAGTAATATTTTTGTAAAGTATTATTTATTTTCTGACTTGAAAAATCCTACAGATATAGGCAGTGAATTTTTATTGTTGATACAAAAAATGACGAAAAATCCATAAAAATAATAAAAACGACAAAGTTAATTGTAAAATATGGCTCATATCAATCTATCACAAGCCGCCGTTGGCCGGCGTTGGAAACTTGCTCGCAATGAATTGGCTTTATTACCGACCGCCGCGGAGGCAGCGTCGTTCTCGTTGTTTAGCATGACACCGAAATAGGCTACTGTGTGACGGGTCGGCTGGACTGTTGCAAAGTGTTGCTATATTTTATCGTAAACACTGGTTTCAATGGACATCATTAGCATAACAACAGAACGTCAACAACAGCACTGACACCACACCGACGGGACCGGTACGGATAGTGACAAGCAAACAGGCAGCAGCGCGGCTCGGATCAGTGTGGATTGAATGGCCCCCCTGATTGCATTAGTTTGCGGTCGTTAAATTTAGTAGTGGCGAGGATGTGGTAAATTGTCACAGAAATAATTTACTACCTGCGCAGGTGGATTACAGGTTGTAGGTCTTTAGTGAGTTGATGTAGATGTGTGTGGAAATGATGGCGGATTGATTACTGGATAAATGGGGACAACTTTTTCAATCGTGAATTTGTTCGGGCAATGTTAATGGAATGACTTAAATTCGGTGAAACATTGTTTGAGAATCACCTAACCTAACAAGGTATGGGACTACCAAGCCAATTATGTGGGATTCAATTCCTGGCTCGGGATAAGTAAACGGTAGAAACTTTCATTTCTAAATGGAATTTATTTGACAAAACTGGAATATTTGTTTATTCAAATTTAGTCGAACTTTATCACCACTATTCTGCATTAAATTGGTATCCGATGTTCAGTAGAAGTAATGTTAATTGGCCAGATTCCTACATTAATCTCATTGCTCGTAATTTATCCTACTTGAAATCAAAATTTAATAATAATTTCAAGGCAAAGTACGATAGCGGCTAAGCCATCGAACCGAAAACCAAGGATTGACGAGTGGACCAAAACTAGCAAAAAAAGCAACTTTTAACGCACTGGTTTCTGTCGAAAGTGCCACGGAACGGCGGATACTTAAAGATTGTATTCGAAAAAAAGGCAACACTTTCTTTTGTGTATAATTTTTGGGTAAAAATTAATTGCCTAAAATATAAAGTAGTACCAATAAGTCATAGGATTAAGTTCCGGACATCTACCCCTACCAACATCGTCAGGAAAATGGAAGCGGAATTCATCAAGGACAGCATCAAACGAATATTCAACAAATTGGACCGTAAGACTTTGGAGTGCTATTCTCTGCACCTGAAGTTAGCCAAGGAGTATCCGATAAAATTCCAGGAGTTCTTATCCCGAGCCAAGGTGGCAGAGGGATGCGAATCGAATAGGAAACGAACGGTCCTCGATAGGAAACTCAACAAGCTAAGAATAGGATCCCAACAGACACGGACCACACATCACACCAAGGAACAAGCCACACCTACACCCACCATCACCACGACGCCGGTGGTCCACGCCATTAAGGGACTGGTTGTCAACCGATCGACGATCGCATTCACGGAAGAACAACTGACTATCCTCAACAAAGGATTAGGATACGGGGTTACAACCAAGCCCGACGTGGAGCAGATCATCATCGACGTGGAGACAGCGATTACACACACACACTCCCGACATCTTTACAAAACAAAGCTAGGACTATCACTTCAAACATTATTAAGGACGGACAAAAACAAAGACACAACAACGCGAAGTCTAAGCCTGTTTTTTACCTATAAGCAGACAAAGGCAACAAAGTCGTCATCATGGATAACGAGGACTACGACATGCAGATGGCTTTTAAAATCAGTAATGGACCTTACAGGCAGCTTCGAGTAGATCCCCTACCAAACAGGGTGAAAGGAAAAAAAAAAAAAGAAGAAAAAAAAAGAAATAGGGGAGGAAGCAGCCCGCCTCCCCCAACCCACCCCCCCCCCCCCCCCAAATAAAAGCCCCCCCAAAAGCCCACAACCCCGGAAACAAAAAGAGGGAGATTGTTTCATCTGTAGCATCTCCACCCCATAAGCTAGCAAAATGGCTAGTGAAAGAATTTCAAGGTATCTCCGAGCAATTCCCAACAAGCTCAGTTCGTAACTCTCAGGAATTCGTACAACATCTTCTTTCATCAGGTCATATAAATGAAAATGAAGTAATGGTATCTTTCGACGTCACCGCCCTTTTCCCTAGCGTACCGATCAAGGACGCGATTAACCTTCTAGAAGATTGGCTTTTAAAACAAGGAGATGATACAGCATGGAAGCAAAAGGTGCGAATGTACCTTAAGCTCACCCGACTTTGCATGGGAGAGAACTACTTCACTTTCAGAGGTTCATTCTATAAACAACTAAAAGGAGCCCCTATGGGAAACCCTCTATCCCCATTCCTCTGTGAACTGTTTATGGCAAATCTAGAAACCATCCTAAAAACGGAAGGATTACTTCCAACTCGTTGGTGGAGATACGTCGACGACATCTTCGCCGTAGTTAAACAAGAGGATCTCCCCTTAATTCTTCAAGCAATCAACAATCTCCACAAAGACATCAAGTTCACTCATGAAATAGAAAAGGATGGGAAACTTGCATTCCTCGACCTTCTGGTAGTGAGAGAATCATTGTCATCATCGTCTTTAGAGTTTGAAATTTTCAGAAAACCCACAAACACCCAAAGAGTCATCCCTTACACTTCAAACCACTCTTTCCAACATAAAATGGCCACTTTCCACCACATGATCCACCGAATGTTGACCCTTCCTCTCAATAAAACCGGAAAAGCCAAAGAATTAGCATATATCTTCGAAACTGCTAGACTCAATGGTTACGAAAAGAGGACAATTCAAGCTATCATCAAAAAAAAAGGAAAAACTTCTTCATAGGAAATCACAAACAACCCTTTCCGATTCACCTGAACCCCTGAAACGTGTGTCTGTCCCCTTCGATAAAGATATTACACAAAAGCTGAAAACTCGACTTAGGGAATTTGGCTTGGACTTAGTTTTCTCTAGCAGGCACAATCAATTGGCATCGTCGTTAGGCTCCACCAAAGATTCAATAGATGTATTAGGCAGAGCAGGGGTATACAAAATTAAGTGTAAACACTGCAGCAAAATGTATGTAGGTCAAACAAAGAGAACCTTGGCAACAAGGTTCAAAGAGCATCTAGCGGAGGTGACTAAGGCTGTCAAACAGACTGACAAAGGAATTTCACATAACTTCAAATCGACAGTTGCAGAACACATCTTTACGGAAAATCACGACATAACGACGAATGACATCACAATCTTACGGACTACCTCTACACCCTGGAAATTAGACGTCGCAGAAAGCTTAGAAATCAACAAACAACAAAACACAAATCTACTAAACAAAGACCAAGGTAACGGGTACACATGGTTAACTTAATACCAAAACGACATCAAAGCCGACGCAGTGGAGCACCCGCTGCTACGGAATAATCAGGTTAGGTATAAGGAAAAGGCGAGGTAGATATCTAGCATAATATTTGTTTTGGACTCAGTATAGGTTAGGTACAAAAAAATGTTAGCTGTAGGTACAAGTGTTTGTATTTAGAAAATAGGATAAATATGGCAGGTGGCGAAGGTTTTCTTTCAGTCGAGTATTAGTACACGACACTGAAGAAGTCTGCACATTGTAGACGAAATACGCGTATCTGTCAAGATAAGCAATAAAGGTAGTTGGAATTAAATGGAAATTACTAATCATTCTTCTTATTTTCTAGTCAGGGATGCCATATTTACAGACATGTCTGTAAATTCACAGACTTTTCATTTTTGTTGCAGACTTTGTTAACGATACAGACATTTAGCAGACATTTTATTTATGTTGCAGACTTTTACAGACATTTGGAATATATTTTAAAATTTCAAATAAAGGTTTTTGGGTGCACTGAAACTGTTTTCAAATGACACTATAAGTTGTTGCAACTGACAACCAAGAAGCAATCAATTTAAAAAAAAATATATCTCCGTATCAAAATACTCACTAATATGGTACAGTTAGATAAGTCAAAAGTGGGTGGGTTTAAAAACAAATCTTACTTCTTGTACTAGACTGAAATGCTGCTTTAAATACACAATTCGCAAAATAACACTAAATACTCCATTAAATACACGTACACGATAAAACATAAATATTTAAACAAAAATATAAAATGCACCTTTTCAATACCCGTAGATAAATCGAAGACACGCAAGTTGACAGCCCCTCGACTTTAACTACAAAAAAATTTAGGTGCGTTATATCAGGGATATAACCGCGAATTTCACGTAAAGCCGCGTTGGTGTGTTAAAATAATAGTATCATCTAATTTATAAAAATCATAACACATACAGTTGGTGAATATTGAAATGTTTTTGCTTTGATCCGTCCCTTCTTATGAATTTTGCTTCATACTGTCCTTTCGTTACTCTTTTCTTTTTGGGCTATGCTATTCAACGCTAGTATATAGAACGCGAGACGAACCAGTGTAAGACAGCTAATGGTTCACTCGGGACTTTGGCGATAAATGAGGTAGACATTATTTGAATCAACATGAAAACATAGGATGAATTTACAGTTGTTGGGGCCCGGGGGCAATCAAATTGTGGGTTTCAGTTTGGTTCTAAGTCCATGTCGCACGAAAGAATAAGTGAAACTTATTTTACGGCAGCCCCTAAAATCTGGATGCCAGAAACCGTGACCATCCCCCCCCTCCATCTGTCATCTCTTCAGTCATCTTAAATGCAGCTCTAAACTGACCATATCGAATGGATTCAATGAAAACATACGATTTGACAACTTCCGAGTGGACTTTGGCGGGTGGGCAAAGCCTTGTCTGAACCGCCATCTGAGAGCTAGTGTCTAATACTGAACTTATTTCGGTTAGACTCGCTTGATATGTACTAGCGTTCATAGCATAGCCCAGAAAGAAGAGGTACGAAAACGAAGTACGAATCAAGATTCATAATAAAACAAAAGAAGACAATTTGAATCATTTGTTACCCGATTCTGAGGACCCGGAAAGGGAAAACCTTATTTTCAACCTGTTCATATGCAGATTTTTATGGGAGCAAAAGTAGGTCATTTTGAAGTAAAAAATTGAACTACTGATACTAATAGCACTTTATTGAAATTTTAATACAACAATTTTTTCTGATCAAATGGTGTATGAATGAAGTCATTTCGTTCAGTCGAACGAAAGTTAATAACGTTCAAAAACTTTTTAGAGCGTTACGCTAAACTCATTTTTCAAAATTTTGAAATGACTCCCGGTATAGAAAAGAGAAACGTAGTCCTACGTTGAAAATTCCTTTTTACCCAAACATTTTATTTCATAACAATAAGTATGAGACTGTAGTGTAGAGTTTTTTTTTATGAATGAAATAAAAATAAAACTTTTGAATTCCACTCTTTAGTTTATGTAACGTTAAATTGACTCTGTAATTTATTGTAATTCAATCATTATTTTTGGACAAAGAAAAAACAGTTTGTTGAATTTATCAGTTGGAAATATTTTGATTCAAATTTCGATTTTAAAATACAAAACTGGATGGAACGTTATAGGGGAAAAAAAACTATAGAAAATTGTGTTCCATCCCCCCCCCCTTCCTAAAAAAAATATAGTTCCTTTCCTTCCACCTCCTTCCTTCTCCCCTCCCCCCTCCCCCAAAAACTCCCCCCGCCGTATTTATCATATTTTCTAAATACAAACACTTGTACCTACAGCTAACATTTTGTACATTAGGTGAATCGGAAAGGGTTGTTTGTGATTTCCTATGAAGAAGTTTTTCCTTTTTTTTGATGACAGCTTGAATTGTCCTCTTTTCGTAACCATTGACTCTAGCAGTTTCGAAGATATATGCTAATTCTTTGGCTTTTCCGGTTTTATTGAGAGGAAGGGTCAACATCCGGTGGATCATGTAGTGAAAAGTGGCCATTTTATGCTGGAAAGAGTGGTTTGAAGTGTAAGGGATGACTCTTTGAGTGTTTGTGGATTTTCTGAAAATTTCAAACTCTAAAGGCGATGATGACAATGATTCTCTCACTACTAGAAGGTCGAGGAATGCAAGTTTCCCATCCTTTTCTATTTCATGAGTGAACTTGATGTCTTTGTGGAGATTGTTGATTGCTTGAAGACTTAACGGGAGATCCATTTGTTTCACTACGGCGAAGATGTCGTCGACGTATCTCCACCAACGAGTTGGAAGTAATCCTTCCGTTTTAAGAATGGTTTCTAGATTTGCCATAAACAGTTCACAGAGAAATGGGGAGAGAGGGTTTCCCATAGGGGCTTCTTTTAGTTGTTTATAGAATGAACCTCTGAAAGTGAAGTAGTTCTCTTCCATGCAAAGTCGCACCTTTTGCTTCCATGCTGTATCATCTCCTTGTTTTAAAAGCCAATCTTCTAGAAGGTTAATCGTGTCCTTGATCGGTACGCTAGGGAAAAGGGCGGTGACGTCGAAAGATACCATTACTTAATTTTCATTTATATGACCTGATGAAAGAAGATGTTGTACGAATTCCTGAGAGTTACGAACTGAGTTTGTTGGGAATTGCTCGGAGAGACCTTGAAATTCTTTCACTTTTGCTAGCTTATGGGCTGGAGATCCTACAGATGAAACAATCTACCTCATTTTGTTTCCGGGTATGTGGACTTTTGGGAGGCCTTTAATTCGGGGAAGGAAGGGGCTTGGTTCGCGAAGACGGACTGCTGCATCTCCTAGTACTGCTTTACACTCCTTTAGTGTTTCTCCCCTTTTTCCCCCTTTTTGGGAAGGGCCCCCTCGAAGCTGCCTGTAAGGTCCATTGTTGATTTTTAAAGCCATCTGCATGTCGTAGTCCTCCTTATCCATGATGACGACTTTGTTGCCTTTGTCTGCTTTTAGGTAAAAAAAAACAGGCTTAGACTTCAGTTCCTTAACGATGCGAATTTCCTTCGCGTTGTTGTGTCTTTGTTTTTGTCCGTCCTTAATAATGTTTGAAGTGATAGTCCTAGCTGTGTTTTGTAAAGATGTCGGGAGTATGTGTGTAATCGCTGTCCCCACGTCACTGATGATCTGCTCCACGTCGGGCTTGGTTGTAACCGCGTATCCTAATCCTTTGTTGAGGAGAGTCAGTTGTTCATCCGTGAATGCGGTCGTCGATCGGTTGACAACCAGTCCCTTAATGGCGTGGACCACCGGCGTCGTGATGATGGTGGGTGTAGGTGTGGCCTGTTCCTTGGTGTGATGTGTGGTCCGTGTCTGTTGGGATTCTATTCTTAGCTTGTTGAGTTTCCTATCGAGGACCGTTCGTTTCCTATTCGATTCGCATTCCTCTGCCACCTTGGCTCGGGATAAGAACTCCTGGAATTTTATCGGATACTCCTTGGCTAACTTCAGGTGCAGAGAATAGCACTCCAAAGTCTTACGGTCCAATTTGTTGAATAGTCGTTTGATGCTGTCCTTGATGAATTCCGCTTCCATTTTCCCGACGATGTTGAATTTCACATAACTTCACATCGACAGTTGCAGAACACATCTTCACGGAAAATCACGACACAACGAAGAATGACATCACAATCTTACGGACTACCTCTACACCCTGGAAATTAGACGTCGCAGAAAGCTTAGAAATCAACAAACAACAGAACACAAATCTACTAAACAAAGACCAAGGTAACGGGTACACATGGCTCTTTAACATAATACCCAAACGACATCAAAGACCGACGCAGTGGAACACCCGCTGCTACGGAATAATCAGGTTGGGTATAAAGAAAAGGCGAGGTAGATATCAAGCATAATATTTGTTTTGGACTCAGGATAGGTTAGGTACAAGAAATGTTAGCTGTAGGTACAAGTGTTTGTATTTAGAAAATAGGATAAATACGGCAGGTGGCGAAGGTTTTCTTTCAGTCGAGTATTAGTACACGACACTGAAGAAGTCTGCACATTGTAGACGAAATACGCGTACCTGCAAAGATAAGCAATGATTTTTCGAGCTGTAATTGAAAAGTAATGGGTGAGTGTAAAACCAGAAAAACGTCGGTAAAGGCGAGATAAACAAATTACTTACATATAAAAAAAAAAATAAAATAGTATTAATTTCTTTTTCAGTTTATGATGTTGATTAGCATGACTTCACTTTTGCTTGCCTTCCTTCGTTCTTTACTTAGTTTAATAAATTAAAAGAAAAAACTAATATTGTAATGGAATGTCAGCACTCCCCTTTTTGGGGAAAAGCCCCTTAAACTTTTGAAAAATGCTCCTTAGATGCGTATGCCCGGCATAATGCAATCGGAGGTATTGTAACCTTCTGGTTAGCGCTTGCCGGGTGTTTTGACGGGTCTTCAGTTTCTTCAAGATTGTATAGTTTTGACGGGTTTTAAGTTTCTGAATTTAAGAGTCGTCAAAACGAAATTAAGACTCTTCAAAATGAAATCAAGACTCGTCAAAATGAAATTTAAACCCGTCAAATTTACCTCGAAGATTGCGGAGCGAGGCTCCGCTATACAATCTTGAAGAAACTTAAGACCCGTCAAAACAACCGGCAAGCGCCAACCAGAAGTTAAATACCTCCGATTGCATTATACCGGGCAAACGCATCTAAGGAGCATTTTTCCAAAGTTTAAGGAGCATTTCCCCAAAAAGAAGGGTGCATTTCTATAAAGTAATACTACAAAGACATATCCAATATTCAGTAAAAAGTATCGAAAAAAAATCGGTAATTTTAAACGTTTATCTTCCTCTAATACTATTACCCAATTAGTGTTCCTCACATTTTTTGCTTCCTCTTTCCGTTGCCTTTTTCCCACCCCTCGTTTTTCCTCTCCGTGTGTTTCTTTTAGTTCCCAAATTCTCATCCAACAATGATCGATATTGCCGATATTTTGCCTTACAGCATGCTTGCACATTTCAACATCTCGCGTTGCTTAGTGATATTAAGAAAAGTAGCCAACATAATAATGTGTAGACAGCGTTTGTACTTGCTATGCCATTTAAGAGCATTCAGTTGCAAGCTGCAACCTACGCGTCCCAGTGGATAAGTACAATTACACAATTGAATCATGCGTTCAACCGAGTGAGCCCTAATGTGAGATTTTCCACTTTGGCTTACACGTAATCAGTGGCTCGGTTATGAAACGTGCATATATGACCCTTAAATTTAAAAATTTCAAAACATCAACTACAATGTTTGCTCGCCACGTTGACAAGCCGGCATTACCAAATTGCATCACGTCAACAAACTGCACACTAATTAAATCTGGAATAAGTTTGTCATGCCCTCAACTGCCGGCTGCTGCTGTCGTTGGTAGCTTCATTCGCCATTGTAATAGATATACATACCAACTTATACGGGTCGGTGTAAGTTTGAAAGCACACATGCGCATATCCGTAACCCGATCTCTAATGGGCTCATCACCACCACGTAAGCAGGCAGTAAAGAAGTACAAACACGAGCTATTTCTAGTTTAATGTGAGAAGGTGGTAATCCCTACTTTTAGTAATAATTATACCGTTTCATTGTTTTCATCATTAGTTTCTTCTCTTTCTAAGCATTCCAGCCACTCGGCATCAATGCGCTTAATTATTGGTGCTCGTTTACCCTGGATGATGATGAAGAAAGGGAGAAGGGAAGACGCTGGGAAGCTAATTCATATTGGATAATGGGTCATCCGTTAACTTTGTCACGTGTTTAAGGCGCAAACAGGTGTCATCATGTTTCAAAGAAGTGTCAGCATCATCATCAAAATTCAAAAGTAGTTTTTACGTTGAACATCAAATTAGTAAAAATTTTAAATAAATTACATTAAATTTTCTGTTTTTTAACACAAAAAAAAAATTTTCATATTTATTTTTGCATGGTAGCGCCTTGGCGCCCCCCCCCGGGGGGGGTGGGCAACTTCACCATTTCCGAATTTTCATTTCAATCGCATGGTCTCCCCCGGGCGGGGGAAGCAGAAATAAAAAAAAATAAGTGTCAAATGGAGAAGCAAGTTTTCACCAACAACCAACCAAAAAAAACAACAAAAAAAAAAAACCACAGCCAAAAAAAAATATTGATTTTATATAAAATATTTTTTTGTAAAAAAAAAATCAAAACAAAATTTTTCGTATTTTTATTTCACAAAAAAAAAAGAAATTTAAAATTTTTTTTAAATTTTAGAGCATATTTTTTCATAAATTTGACCAATTTCTTATAATGCCTAGAGATATTTATTCTTGTACCCAAGGTCCTGTTAAATTAACCGATTAATTATACTATATTTATTACTATTATGATTACCCAACAAACATCAATGCTGAATAACTGTTTGTTCAAACAAATTTGGAGAAGTTGTTCAGCTGTTTCTTCTAGAAAGCTGAATAACTTCTCAAAAATTTGTTTGAACAAGCGGTTATTCGACACTCATGTTTGTTGGGTAGTATTATATTGATTATTATTTTAAATATTTTTACAATTGGTATGATTATAATTTTAATTATTTATATTATTATTATGATTATTAAAATTATAATTATCATTTAACTAATCAATATGATTTTATAATGATGATTTTATGATTTTCATCTAAATTTTATTGATTTGATTACTGTTATTATGATAATGAATGTGCTAAAAGATTTTTTTGCGAATAGCAAGATGAGAACGCGATGACGATGCGATCAGAATAAAAATTATCGCTGACAGAATGAAACTGCTCGAAAAAATTTACAACGAGAACTGCCAGAAATAAAATGACATTTCTCGCTTCCAAATATTGGATCAGTAAAATTTTCTTCTGACATCGCAAGATAAACAAAGTTTTCACTATCCATGTTTCGGAGGTTTTTTTTTCGTTGTCTCCTCTGCGTTAGCCCGCCAGACAAGTCGACGTCAGTTTCGCATTCCGTCTACGGTAGAACTATACAGAGAACTCTTCACAAACACACAGACTGTCCAGAAAATTCTCCCTAGCACGATCATAGATGATTTGGAGGTAACTAATTAGTTATATTTTCCAAATCGTACATATTGTTTACAGTGCGATTTACAGGCTAATTTCTGGAAGAAAATTGAAGGTTTTCTCAAGTGCACCATACCACCCCACCTTAAAAACATGCTCGAGAGAACAGGCTTCATAAACCCGGCCCTTGAAGACCTCACCAAAAGGCGCAAATCAGTGGGATGGAGGCTGATATACGTGAATTGCCAGAGTTCGTGAACCTCCCTGCAGGAATCCAAGTATTACCGAAGTATCTGGGAAAATATACAGAAAAACCGGAAGATTTTAAATTAATGAGTGGGGAGAGAGCCTTGCTCATGAAAATTGCGGGGGCTGTGAAAGCAAAAGGCTGGTCGTTCTTTGCTAGAAATAGATCCCAGCGATCAGTTGCACGAATCGGAGATGCCATGGACGACCTTACGCTAATAACTAGGATCAGTGACTACTTCGAAACTAGGTATGTAACAACGGCCGTTATTCTTATAACATACAGAATACAAAGCAGAGTACCCATCATGCTTTGCTTAATACGAAACCTTCATCAGAGTGATAAGAACCTGTCAGACTACAATACATGAGACATAAAGCATATAGAAGCATAGACATACAACAAAACCAATATAGAAGCAGTTGATACTAGTGCAATTCATTCGTGGGCTCTCTTTAGGGACGCAACCAGCAGAAAAATCTTGGAATTTACTTTTTTATAAACAAATGTAGCAAAAACAGAAAGTTTTTAAAATCGGAGCTCTTTTTTATTACGCATTTCTAATTCGTATTTTGCTGTATCAAATTCTTCAGAAATGACGGAACTGAAGAATACAACAATTTACGAAAACAGCTACAAGAGAAGCTTTCACGGAAAAGAAGCTAACAATGTTCGTCCTGTTAGTAATAAAAATGAAGTACGAAGTGTGATACGAAGAGGCGAATAGGTAGCTATGCAAGACAAAGATGATTTGACGGTTGCCGGGGATCTGTTTGAAGTCGGCCTTCACATATGTTTCGTCGTCCATGATGCAGCATTCAACTTTCGTCAGCATGTTGAGGTACAACTTCCTGGCACGGGTTTTGGCGGACTTGTTCTGCTTCTCGTCGCGATTAGGGGCCTTTTGTACCTTGAACGTTCGAAGCCCATCCTTAGTTTTGGCCTTCTGGACAAAACTTCGGCTTAGGTGCAGCTTCTTAGCCACATCCCGAACGGAGGCGTTCCGATTTCGGTTGAAGGTCCCAACTACGCGGTTGTGATTTTTGGTTTTGTACGGAATACTTTTTCCTTCACTTCTGGGCTTCCGATCGGTGGTCAACCGTTCCTCGAACCGCTTAATCACTCGCGACACCGTGGAATTCGCGATTCTCAACGTTTTAGCGATGGAACGATGCGAGAGATCCTTGTTCTTGCAAGATTTTATCACGCACGAGCTGTTCTTTCGACTCCATTTCCGCGATCACAGGACTTTAAAACTTGCAGGATGTAAATAATGCACTATGAACTAAATCCACCCAAATTTTCATTAAATTCTACCCAACGGTTAAAAAGTTAGAGCAATTTCATAGTGTGGCAATTTCATCGTGGACACCCTTTACATCGAACCGACCAGTTCAGCAATTTAGGTGTTCTACTGGATCATAAATTATCATTTAACCTCCCCCGCTCTGCTGTGATCTCTAAGGCTAATCGCCAGCTAGGGTTTGTGTCAAAAATCTCAAGAGGCTTCACTGACCCGTACTGCCTGAAAGCTCTCTATTGCTCACTGGTGCGACCGATCCTTTAAAATGCCGCCTTGGTCTGGCTTCCTCATCAATTGACTTGGAGCTTGAGGATAGAAACAATACAACGCAGGTTTATCCGGATGGCATTGCGTAATCTACCATGGCGTGATCCACAAAATCTTCCGCCGTATTCTGATCGCTGCAATCTGCTGCAATTGCATACTTTGGAACGCCGACGGAAAAATCAACAAGCGGTTTTTGTTGCTAAACTTTTGAATCGAGAGGTCGACTGCTCGAGGCTTCTCTCTCAACTGAACATACGAGTTCCTCCGAGAGCATTACGGAGTGGTACTCTCCTTCAACCCCGATTCCATCGAACAGCGTTTGGAAACAACGAACCTCTAACAGCTATCATGCGAGCGTTTACGACTGTCGAAGAATTGTTTGAATTTGGCGAATCTTCAGCTCACTTTTTGGCTCGTATTTGTAATGCTCGTTTTATTTAGTTTTAAGTTTGTATCATGTAGACAATAAGTCGGATGAACTATGTTGATTAAATAAAAAAATAAAAAAATAAATTATCTGAACTTGAAAAAGAAAAAGAATTTGACTTATTAATAAAAACTTTGATCGACTCACACACATTACTGTTTGACCAAATTTTGATCGGAACACCCTTTATTACTCTCACTTGCACTGTACTTATGTAAAAATGTTCGGAGAATCGAGTAGTGATGGTCTCGTTTAGGGTTGTGTGAGGAGAAATCGGATAAAATGGACCATTTTCTGAGGTCAACCCTTAACAAGACCATCACCATTCGATTAAATTCCTATTTATCAAAATGTTATTTGTCCTTTTACTATCTGACATATTGGACATATTGTGCTGGAGATCTTGATAGCTATAGTGGTTATTGTTGCATCAACAACGGAAATGGTCACAAACAATAAGACAAATTCCATGAATCCATGAATGGTTAACAAATATACGGAAAGTCCAGATACTATTATTTGTATGAAAACCTAAATTTTTAGTACATTTAACTAATCGTGAATCATGTCTTTTGTTGTTGCATGAAGCACGTATTAAATTATAATGTTTGAAATGGAAATATCCTTCTTATTAACATGCAATTCTAGGAAGGGACAGACATTTCTACTAGAACCAATGATGTGAAGAGAAAGTATTAATGGTCCGTAAGAGCTCGGCAGGTTGTGAAATTGAATAGAAGTAGTTGAAATTGAGCGTAGGGCATGTTTGAAAAGCGGCATCCAATCGAGCACACAGTCTCTTGCCTAGCTACCCCAGTGAAGGGTAGGCAAGGGGGAGGGTACCCCCTTTGACAGGCAAAAGAGTGCGCGCTTGATCGTGCTCGTATGCGTATTGGCGGTATATGAGCACGATCAAGCGCGCTCTCTTTTGCCTTTCAAGGGGGTACCATCCCCTTTGCCTACCCCTCACTGGATCCTATCAATACTTTCTCATCACATCTTTGGTTCTACCAGAAATTGCTGTCCACTCCTAGGGTTGCATGTTGATAAGCAGGATATTTCCATTTCAAACACTCAATTTTTAGGTCAAACCGGGTTTTCTAGTAATAATTTTTAAATAACTGTGTGCGTCATTCGTAATTAAAAGAATTCCAAAGCACAGCCCAAATCAACTTGTGAGAAACAGAACTAAAAAACTTGACTGTAGCCATGACAATCGATTGTCCAATTCATAATCTTTCAACAATAGCAACAACTTTTATTGAGCACTGAGTTAACGACTGTTGCAGAAAGTATAAGCACACCTTATTTTAACGATCACTTTGAATATAATGAAATATTTCAACATGTCTTGGCTGCGTCCTTTTATTTGCACATTTCTGAATGACATAGCATCGAAAAAGTGCTCAGTTTTGTGTTGCCTATCAAAATGCGCGGTCTTACTCCGGAACACAAAAAGGAACGTGCACAAATGGTGCACTGTGAGCGGACTTTCCTTGAGAAAATTGGCCAAGGAAGAGGGTGTAAGCGTCGGAGCGGTACGATCTGCGATTCGAAAATATAGAGAACAGTGTACGTTTGAAGATGCGCCGAAGAGTGGTCGGAAATCCGATCCTGTTATTCCGGATATCGATAAAAAGACCAGGCATGCCTACAAGCGAAAACCAGCTACTTCCGTTCGGGATGTTGCGAAAAAACTAGGGACCTCGTCGAGTACAGGCATGCGTGCCAAAGAAAGACGGGCTAAAAACATACCGGAAGCAGAAAAACCCCAAAAGGAACCCAAAACAGGCCGCCTCCGTGAAATCACGGGCCCGCAAACTCTACGATTCGTTATTGTGTAGAAATTCTGGGTGAATAAAGACGATGAAACGTATGTGAAACTAGATTACAAAACGCTTCCCGGACCACAATTCTATACTGTAAGCGAAGACAAAGACATCCCCAAAACGGAGAAGGCAATTTTTACCGAAAAATTCGGTAAGAAGGTTATGTTTTGGCAGGCAATAAAGGGTGATACGGTCAAAATTTGGTCAAGGGAAAACGCGTGTAAATCGGTGAAATCGTTTATTTAAAAAATCAAATTAAATTTCTTTTTCAAGTTCAATTAGTATAAAATTCAGGAAAAATATTCAGTTAGGCTTCCGCTTTTCCAAATCGGAATTGCCGGGCCTTACGCTTGACCCCTGCCATCAGATTTTGTACAGCCACCTTGTCCACCTTCTTCGCCGCAGAACGCCAGTTTGCCTTGAACTGTTTCTCGCTCACAACAGCTTTTTGAGTCTTCTTACGGTTCCGCTTGACGATGGCCCAATATTTCTCAATTGGGCGGAGCTCTGGCGTGTTGGGAGGGTTCTTGTCCTTGGGAACCACCTGCACGTTGTTGGCGGCGTACCACTCCATGGCCTTTTTACCGTAATGGCAAGATGCCAAATCCGGCCAAAACAGTACGGAACAACCGTGTTTCTTCAGGAAAGGCAGCAGACGTTTATTCAATCACTCTTTCACGTAAATTTCTTGGTTGACAGTCCCGGAAGCTATGAAAATGCTGCTTTTCAAGCCACAGGTACAGATGGCTTGCCAAACCAGATATTTCTTTGCGAACTTTGACAGTTTCGTGTGCTTGAAAATATCTGCTACCTTTCCCCTTCCTTTTGCCGTATAAAACTCCTGTCCCGGAAGCTGCTTGTAGTCGGCTTTGACGTAGGTTTCGTCGTCCATTACCACGCAGTCAAACTTCGTCAGCATCGTCGTGTACAGCCTCCGGGATCGCGCTTTGGCCGTCGTATTTTGTTTATCATCGCGATTTTGAGTCACTACCTTCTTGTAAGTCGATAGTCCGGCACGTTTTTTGGCTCGATGCACGGTTGTAGACGATACACCCAGCTTATTTGCGGCATCTCGGAGAGATAGGTTAGGGTTTCGCTTGAAACTACCGGCAACTCTCTTTGTCGTCTCAGCGGCTTCCGGTTTTCGATTTCCCCCGATCCAGACTTCCTGGCTGTCGACAAACTTTCTCTCGTCGTGCCGCCTTTCGTTCCGCAAGCCCCCCCCCCCCCGGGTTTCGTTTTTTCCATACCCTTTTCCTTCCCTTTATGCGAGTGTGGTAAAACATCTAGTCCGTACATCACAACGGAGACGATGAACACTCAGAAATACGTTAAGGAATGTCTCCAGAAGCGATTATTGCTGATGATCAGGCAGCACGAAGGTCAAGTAGTATTTTGGCTTCATTTGGCGTCATGTCATTACGCAAAGGACACTTTAGAATGGTACAAAAGTCAACATGTATGTTTCGTGCCGAAAGACATGAATCCGGCGAACTGCCCGGAGGCACGGCCAATCGAGACTTTTTGGCTTTAACCAAAGCAAAGCTTCGAAAATTCATAAAACCAGCGGACGACATCCAAAAATCTAAAAAAGTTTGGCCAAAAGTGGTCAAAATGGTGGGAAGTACCACTGTGCAGAAGCTAATGAGCCATGTTCGAGGAAAAGTTAGGAGTCTTGGCTATGATTAAATATTTTGATTAAACGAGAGTAAAATATCATATAAAACACAAATACAAACTAGAAAATAAGAAGAATGAATAGTAATTTCCATTTAATTCCAACTACCTTTATTGCTTATCTTGACAGATACGCGTATTTCGTCTACAATGTGCAGACTTCTTCAGTGTCGTGTACTAATACTCGACTACAAATACAAATACTTTTACAAATACAAATATGATTTGCCAAATAAAATTATTAAAAATAAAAAATAACATGACTTTTTTTTATTTTGAAAGTGTGCCTATACTTTCTGGAACAGTCTATACAGTACAATTGGAGTGTTGCCGGATTGAACAAATCCTTTGTTTTAAGTATTTATTTTAATTTTTTTTCCTGCTTTTATGAAAATTAACTTCACATCTTCTGGGTACCGAAGTAGTAATGCATTTTGTGATAAATAGTTTGTGCGGTATGTGGAGTCTTAACTTATTAATAACAGTTTTATGTTTATTATAAAACGAGTTTTTGTAAAAACGTTCTAAAATCACTTTATGAACGTCTTAAAACGCAAAACAATCAAAACATTATCACGATTAAAGTCATGTGTGGCATTCCACGGGGGGTATACGAATCCATCCTGGGCGACCATTTCTGATTTGGATGAATCTTTCCACAGCTATTTCATACCATCTAAAACACCATTTTTTGGTAAAACATTTTCATTACAATTCACGACGAACTATCTAAACGGGCCTATGATAAAATGGTACTGATGGTTTAAAATAATTGTACTGCAAAAATGGCTCGTTTCATTAAAATGGTGTGTTGAGCAAAGTTTGTGGTAACTTAAAGGCAGTTCTGAAAAAATATACACATTGAAAAAAAAAACGATGAAAGAAGGTTCGGAAAAATAAAACATCTCAAAATACCCTTTTTTATAAATTTTTAGTATCGAGATAATGAAGTTCATCGTGCCTGCTACCTACAATGAAAATTTGGTAACGGTAAACAATGAATTAAAAAAAATTATGACGTTTTAAATTTTCACAATTTTGATAATTTTTTTTTTCTACAGTGTAAATTATTTCCAGAAACGCAAGCCGGTGCCAATAACTAGGGGAGAGGACTGCCTGAGCGTAAGATTTTGGGCTTATGCTTCGGTTGGAAAAATTGTAAAAAATGGTAGTTGAAATTGAAATTTTGAATTACCTCTTTGAAATTGGTTTTCTTCGTCTGCCTCAGGTCCAAATTTGAAGAGGTTTTCAACTTATACCTTCGATGATCTCGCGGTACTTGCGGGTTTGTTTACATTTATCTTTTTTCTTTTTTCTAACAAGCCTATCTTAGAGAGCGAGTTGTACAGCGCACAAAAACTGTAGCATTCGTTTCTTGTTTGGTGCGTTGATAGTTATGTTTGATTTTTGCGGCACTAGCGTATGTTGACACACAACATAGTTCGCTCATTTTACGAAATTTTAATACGGCTCTTTTAATGTTTTGTCAACATAGTTTTTTTTTCAATAATCAATTCATTGTGTAATCATTCAGTGCACATGTCGACATGCTCGCAATAAATCTCACAACGTAACGATAAGTGAGCAGTAGCCACTTAGGAAAAAATAATACCGATTAATGAAACTCAAGTTGGGGTAGGTAGTCTAAAATTGAAACCAACGAAAACAAACCATGACCAGTTGCTTGAATGAAATTGATAACCTAATGGCATGTGCCGATGAGCAGGTTTCTTTCGGATGACCCTGGTTTGATTTCGTTTGGGAATTGAATGGAGATATCTGTGAAAGTATTTGCGAAAAAGCAAACAACACGAACGATGAGAACATTTCAATTTGAAGGTTATTCATCTGAAAAAAAAAAAATTGCAAAAACCGATGTTTATTAAAGACACGTGGAGAGATTTAAATTAAATGTGGTTGCACACTTAGCTAAAGTCTAAACACTATTTGGATGCGCCACTTCCTTTTCCAGATGACGTTTAAACAGCAATCATTACTGTGAATTTTAATTTATAACTGCTCCAAGTAACACAATTTGTTTCAATAAAGCAACATTGGCTTCTTTGAGACAAAATATGGTTGAAATATAAAGCAACCACGACGTTACGAGTGACTGGATTGCAATCAGAAAAGCGCAGGAGTCTATTTGTAACATATTATCTGAGTTTCGAACGTGTTGGCAAAAGGCGCCACGAAACTTAAAGCAATGACTCCGTAAACTGACATGTTGAATGATAATTCTGATCCTAGTGAGTTTTTAATACGTTTCAGCAATGTATTAATATAATATGATTAATAGTGTTTTTTTCCCACCCAATACATATTTTTAATTTTTTAACCGTTTCAAAATTAGGTGCAATTATATTTAAAAAAAATGAACATTGTTTTCACTGGTGTGCAGTCTCCAAGAATATGTATTATTATTAATAATAATTAGAGCTTTTAAATCTTAAAGACCATTTTATCAACGAACTAACATTTATGGAGATTGGACTGTTTCACTTCGAAAAATCTAATGCGCTCAAGAAATGCCTAAAAAATATCCTTTTTAGTGCTCCTGAAAAAGTAATTCTCAAATGATATTTTGAATTAAAGATTCCAAATTTAATTGTCATATGCTTGTCTGCCATGTACAAATGAAATGTGTTTAATTTGAGTCATCAAATTTTAATCATAATGCAAATACATGAATGCATTTGTCTATGCATGATTTCATCATATAATTCATCATGGCGGCTGAGCCTAAAAAAAAACTACATCGCAAGTTGTAAATTTATTGACAGTTGTACAGTCACATCGTAAATCAAAATATGAACAATTTTTTCATCGAAAGCCTCATGTTTCAGAAAAAAGTTAAATATACATTCTGAACTAGGCACTACTGTTATACAGGTTATGAATTAATACCCCTTAAATCTAATTGTTAAAATGTCAACAATTAAAGAGAATCATTCAAGTAAGGAGTGTATCGAAAATAAGCTATCCACAAACTTTCTTTCAAATTATGTTGAAAACCGATATTTTATTCATACAAAAAATTGATCCTTTATTGTACGAGGTTAAACTTGAACATAATGAAGACCGGATGTAATTTAAGTTATTCCTTCACGAATTTTCGAACTTTGGATCGAATGTTCTTCATCAAGTTCCGGACAAGTGTTGCATCGCATTTTTTGGACGCTTGAGCCCAAATGTTTTTGAACTCCTGCATGTTTCCAGCTGCCTAACCAGTCTTCTTGAAGACCCTCTTCACGATTGCCCAGTAACGTTCGATGGGGCGAAGCTGGGGGCAATTTGGTGGATTGATATTTTTCTCAACGAAATCTATACCCTTTTCCGCAAGCCAATTGAGAGTGGTTTTGGCATAGTGAGCCGACGCTAAATCCGGCCAAAACAGTGGAGGTGTACTATGCTTCTTATATAAAGGCAACAATCTCTTCTGGAGACACTCAGATCGATAGATTTCCGCATTTATAGTTCCGGTAGTGTAAAAAATGGTTGACTTCAAACCACAGGAACATATTGCTTGCCATACCAGTACCTTTCGACCGAATTTCTCCACTTGAATCGACCTGTCCGCATCGCTCACATCCTCCCCAACGACGGCAGTAAAGTATTGTGCACCTGGAAGGGTTTTTGAGTCCTCCTTTACATAGGTCTCATCGTCCATCAAAACGCATGCATCCGGACGCTGCAAAAGACGCGAATACAATTTCCGGGCCCTTGTTGCTGCTCGCTTCTTCTGTTCTGCACTTTGTTTCGAGATTTTCTGCTTCTTATAGGTCTTCAGGTGGTTTCGCCTCTTGATACGCTGGATCATTCCGACACTCGTTCCTGCTTTTTTGGCCAAATCACGTATTGACATTGATTTGTTCTTCATGATTAGAGATACCACTTTCTGCTCCAGTTTCGGGTTGGAAGAACCGGGTTTTCTGCCTCTTCCTGGTAGCTCATCCAAAGAATAGTGTTCCCCAAACTTATTAATGATGGTTTTAACACTCGCATGATGAATTCCAAACTGCTTCGCCAATTATCGCATAGTAATACCCTTCTCACTTAGCCATGTGCCCAGAACCTTAATTTTCACTTCCTTTTCAATACGCGACATTTTGAAAACGCAGAATTTGAACCGCACAAACAAGTAAACAAAAGAAAGCTGACAGTCAAACGCACAGCATGCAGTGTTCAGAGCATAAAAAACCATCACAAATACATGCGTACAACGCAAATGTATGTGGATAGCTTATATTCGATACACTCCTTAATAGTTGACTCACACAAGTAACACTCAAACAAGGTTTGGAAGTCTGATTATAACATGTATTTGAATGATGGAATGTGGAAAGACGTGCATTCATGCCTGTGGAGAACAAATACATCAGAAAAAGCATTGATCTAAAAAGAAAAAAGAACGACAAGTGACTTCTATCGATAGGCTCAATTCATTGAATCCGTAGGCCAACAAAATGAGTAAAATTTTGCGTTAAAATAAACTTCTTCGCCATATGTGTTTCAATTAATTTAGTAAAAAAATGTTTTCAAAAATTATTTGTAAGCGTGAAGAAATTTTTGTAATTTTAACAGCAGGTGTACCCATTTTCATCAAGAAAAATAGGAACGACAATTATTCAATAAAGAATGAAAATCATTATCATGTTTGATTTTAAAAAAAAAACCCTAGAGCAAGAGTCATTTTTCTATTTGATATAAACAAAGGAATTTTGCTATGTATATGAAACAACCCAAGTAACAAATTCAATTTTAAGGTACACTTGAAGAAGTTCTCAAGACTCATTTGATAAAACCACGCATAAAACTAGATATTCTACATAACATCGATAAAACAGCCATAAAACCCTCATAAGTTCAAAAAGGCCCATACTACAGGAGGTTCTCAAGACTATTTCCCAAGACTCGCTTAAAACTTGATAGTTTTATCGGTACATACTTGTAATGACATGCAGGACATGCTTAAAACTATGATAAAACTACCACAAGTTTTGGTAGTTTTATGATTTTTCTCTCTAAGAACACTTCCAGTCCGTCACAAATATGTTTCGAAGATTCCATTTCTGGATTCGTTCTGCTGAAAAGGGAACTTTTCCGAGGGAATCCAGAATAGTAGCTATTCTGATAAGAATGATTAGTAATTTCCATTTAATTCCAACTACCTTTATTGCTTATCTTGACAGATACGCGTATTTCGTCTACAATGTGCAGACTTCTTCAGTGTCGTGTACTAATACTCGACTGTACTCGACTGCGAATCCAATGGAATGGTCAAAAAAAAAAAATTGTCGTTGGTGGCTGAGATGAAGGAGTGTTCAATATATTGGATAGGTTTTTATTGAATTTCCGCTTGAAAGATCCGCTAGTTTTTAATTTCTGCCACCTGTGGGCGTCCGTTGTGACAGTTTGTTTATTTTTCACATAATGTTCTTTCTCAAGAATATGTGCTCTTATTTAAAATCAAATGGTTCTATGAGAGTTTTATGGCAGCATTTCCAAGATACGTTCATCTTAAAGAAGAATGTCATAAAACTTTTATCAGGTTTTATGCAAGTTGCGCAACGATGTCTTGAGAGGGGGATCAAGTATCTTATAAAATTACTTATAAGGTGAACTACACTTATAAATGATGTAGTTTTATGGAGATTTCTTCAAGTGTTCTTTAATCACTCTTAAGAACTGTTTATGAATTAAAACCACCTTAACTTGGAAAATGCCCTGATAAAACCGGATGAACTCCATAATACTTTGATAAAACTACCATAAAACATGAATAAAACCATTTTGCATTTGAATTGCTACTTGGGAAGTGACATTTTTCAAAAGCTTCATCTCATCGTACAAGTTAAATGGGGCATTTCTGGTTCAAATCTCGTACATCTTTTTCTTCGATAGATACGTTAAATCTAGATGGAAGAATTTTTGCTCAACCATTAATTGTGAACAATATATATATAAATTTGATCGGCGGTGTACGGCTTATTTCTCTTAATCTCAAAACACTGCGCTGTTGCCGAAAAGTACATTTGAACGTTGCCATACTGTAGTCTTCTTTCTATCTACTAAGCGTGTGCACATCGCACAAAAGCAAAACAAAAAAATTCCTGCATCTGGGATAGAGTCGCACCCCCTGGTTTTTTTTTCTATTGAACTGCAACCATACCGCAAAGGTTTTTAAAATTCATGAGCTTGTTTGTGTAGTTTATAATATGTCACGATATGAGTAACGCCAAATTCAGGTTGCAAATGCATGATTTGAAACAAGTATTGCATGCGTAGAGTGTCAGCTGACAGTTACAGTTGTCAATAGAAGTGCACAGAAGGAAGTGTAATTTTTAAGACGATTGAGTAAAAAATCCAAATTTCAGGCAATGTTCCTTCCTGTTTCAATGGGTTTCCGTATTGTTTTAAACTCTACAATCAGAATAGCTGCACTAGCTCTCTCATGAATATTTGGCCAAGGAAATAAAATGAAAACAATGCTTAGTAACAAGTATATTTTAACATTATTTATGATGGATACCAATAGGCTTGTTTTGCATCGTATCATCCTCTTTCAATATAGATCATTGCACGGAATGTATTAACCTCACTTTTTTTGACAGTTTAGGGAGCTTGTTTACAAGGTGTTAGAACTTGAACCGCTCAAACTAAATTTTTCATTGGCTTTTTCCGGATTCTATACTATTAGAATCAGGAAATGATGTAAAAATAAGCACTGGTGTCTGTTTCTCGGCAATTTTACTTCAATCGAAATAAATTCTGAGCACAAAATCTCAAACCGATCTTACCGAAAAGATTCTAAGTCCACGTGAACAAGCTCCCTGAACTGTCAAAACTGCATTGATGACGCCATCGTGCAATGATCTATTCACCATCTGTTGGTGCAATCCACCTTGCTAGTAACAGCAACCATGCGGGAAGACGAATTGAGTCGGTTTGACAACGGCCAACGATTCTGTCAGATTGCATGACGGGCAGGTTTTGATATTGATGTGTTGAGTCATGTTTTCTCTATTGGTGATTTTGTTCTTAAATCTACGGAATTAAACGGTTATCAAACCTACGTATACATAACTAAAATCTACATTAATCTAAGGTACTAAGAGGTAAAAATTGAGTTGTGCTTAAGCTTAATTATGATGTTCTCTACCGTATTATACTAGTACAGATTACACTTGGGGTACACATGATTGTTAATTTAATTAGCTTAATGAGGAGGTAGACACACAAGTACGGTTGGTTGAGGTAAGAATCTAACTAACTGATTACAATATTAATTAATTACCTAGTGATGCACTCAAATTGGTTAAAACTGGGCTGGAAAACAAATTTGTGTTCCAGCTAGATGATGACCCAAAACATACCGCGAAGAAGTCAAAGGCATTCTTCCGTTCCTGCCGTATTAAACCTATGGAATGGCCCCCACAGAGTCCAGATCTGAACCCAATAGAGAATCTGTGGGCCATCTTGGATTCACGAGTTGATAAGACAGGAGTTACCAACAAACATAACTATTTTCAAGCTCTTGAGAACGCCTGGGAAGATCTTGACCCACAACACCTGGAGAATTTGGTGGAGAGTATGCCGAAACGTTTGCAAAAACTGTTGAAGGCCAGGGGAGGACACATCAACTACTCATCACTCAACAGACTGGATCTACAACTTGTTTTTTTTTTAAAGAAAATAAAAAGTGGGCACATTATTTTGACATGCATAATTCTTTCTTAGTTTGATCTTTCTTGAAAAAAAAAAAGAATTAGCAGGACAAGTGTTTTTTATGTACCAGACAAGAAAAGAACATAATAAATATGCCATCAAAACAACAAAACTTAGAATCTTTCACTTATTTAACAGTTTGCAGCACAAAAAGGAGAAACTGGTGTAGGTGGGCACTTTTTTCTGGCGGTGACTGTATATGACTTTCCATCGTTAATGTAATAAAACAAATAAGCTGAAACTCTTCTGAAATGGTCTCAATATCACTATATTTCACGGTTATATTGCTCCGCTTTTGTAAGATTTTACTAACAGTATTCTAGATGTGGTTTGTAACATCGCTGTGACATGGTACCTGGAAGCCATACTAGTTACTGGATGGTTGCATATCTAATCCAAAATATTTTCACAACAACGTGTGAGAGTAAGTTACAAAACAGGTTTTGGTAACTTATAGGTTCATAATACTAAAATGAAACAAGATTGTATTTTAAGATTATGTTGCAATGAAGTTTCTATCGTCAACAAGTTTTACATACCTAAAGAGAAATTTATTTGAAACAAACAAACTCCAGCTGACTTGAGATCATAATTCAATGATAATGATTGTGTCAAATCTGAATAATGGCAACGTTAGTGCAATTTGAAGTATCCCTTGCAACATTAAATCAGCTCTGATGCAACAGTGTTTGTTTCCTGTGCCTTTCGATAGTCGTATTAGTAACAAAAAAAAAAAATGAAATACATTTTTTGAACGACGTTGCATGTGTTGCTGGGGTGGATAATATACACATACAGTGTATGTGTGAGGTAAAGTGGAAAAGCACTATCAGATCGCGCAAAAAAGGTGCACGATTCCCAACGTTTCACTGAGTCAGTTGGAGAAATCGGAAGGAGTGAGCACGGAGCAGTTCGTATAGGGCAAGGTAATAAAAGATCCATAAAAATGAAAAAAAAAATAGCAATAAAAAAATGTGAAATCGCCACTAAATTATTAAACACTGTACGAAAAAATAACAATTTGCTCTAAAAAAAACTCAAAACAGCAATAAAAAATTGATAACTAACTTTCAATAATTCAAAATTAAATAATTTGTTTGGTTTCAATTGGATAGTTTTGAAAAATTTGAAGACTTTTGTCACATAGCACTAGAACTTATTATCATGACGGAAAGCTATCAGCTTATTATTGCGTTTATATATTGCCATTGCTGTATTTGAAAGTTTTACCGGTCATTTTTAAATTATTGAAAGTGAATTATCTATTTCTTATTGCTGTTTTTAGTTTTTCTAGTGCGAATTGTTATTTTTTGTTGGCACAGTGTTTAATAATTTAGTGGCAATTTTGTGAATTTTCAATGCTAAATGTTCATTATTTAGTTCCAGTATATATTTTAGTCGTTCGTAAAGTGATTCGGATATATTGTGAGAAGTCAATAGAGGAGATTTTGAATAGTTGGGCTACGAGTGATCGAAGCATCGTGCATTGGTTACAGCTTACAGGAAAGGCGGACACAAGGTCCTTAAAGTCAGAAGTGCAAGAATACAACTGATCATCAGATTTAGCATTACTTTTTATTTTAATTGTCAAAAATCATGGTTTCTTTTATGCAATTGAAGAGAACTATTTACTACATGATCTTTAACTGAATAGTAAAATATGATTTATTTTTGCTTCGAATAATTTAATTTCAAGTACCTTAAGTATGAGTTTAAGGGATGTGGTAAGTATAATATTCTAAACCTGGAATTTTTCTAGAAGACGACTGGAAAATCAGCGCAAATCAAGGAAGATTTTTAACTTATTTGAGTCGACACCCTGGTTCATGTTAGTGACATATCGAAGCAATTTTTCAATTTGTTCGTTGCATCATAATTTGGCATAGTAACGAAGCGTCAAATCCCATGGAAACCAAGCTATCAAAATTCCAGACATGTTGGAGTCAAACGTATTAGATTTAACAGTTGTAGAGTTGTTTATTCAATTATATTCAATTCATAGCAGGCTGTGAAAAACACAACAACGACAGCTGCTGGTTCAACTGAATCTCGATGCTTTCCGGGGAGACGGGATGTACAAAATGAAGAAGCTTATAATTGTTATAAAGCTAAGTTGTCACGCAACGACAACTTTCGAGTACGTGTTTGCTTCCAACTGTCCGAATAATTTGCTAAAATAAATCAAGGTCAAAGCTGAAACCATCCCGGAAGAGATTAACGCGTGTTGCGAATGGAACACACGTTCACTGATAGGAACAATTATATGACGATGCTGACAATTTGACCTGCCTCAATACGAACAAAGTAAGCGATGTAGAATGACAGCCAAAAATCTACGCACAAAAAGAGATTACGAAAATAAATGTGAGCATGCAGTGTGTATTTAACATTTTACTGATCGTTAAATATAAGCTGCAGCTTGTTTTCTTTTTCGATGCTTGAGCATGAGCGTATATGTGTTTGGTGCTGTTTTAAACTCAAGTTATCTAATAAAATGTCTTCTCTGGGATCGTCGTTATCTTAGATGGGAAAGGAAGACTAGTTCTTATCATTTTTTAACATATGATGTGATGGACACATTGGCTTCCTTGAAGCCTACCTTCCATTCCGACTGCAATGTTCTTTGAATCATTGAATTCCTTTGAAGTTGGACAATATGATAAATGTTTTGAATTTATAGAATCTCTGAATCAACATGGTGCTTGTCAACCATCTCAAGAACAGCTCAAGGTAGTAAAGCCCGTTTGGTCACAATTACGTTAGCTATGGATGATCCTTGAAACTGACTGTCATCGTGACTTTTGCAGTCATCCATTCAGTATTCTTGACACTAGTAGTGGGTGATGTTGTAGCGAGATTTTACAGAATCGATCAAACGCCATTCCAAAACTATCCAGACATAGGTACTAGTCAAATGCAAATTTTGAATGTTTTGCTCCCCTATGCTTAAATAATTTCATATGAGGTCTAAAGTTTGAACTAATTTAGTTTGAAACTGACTGTACCTTACCTTACCAATCAGACTAAGGCCGGTGTGGCCTCTGCTGTACACAGAAGTTGTTTCTATTGTAATCGGTCCATGGCTGTTCCTCGCCAGCCTCGCTGTCTGCGGAGGGTCCGCAGGTCGTCTTCTACTTGATCGATCCACCTTGCTCGTTACGCGCCTCTTCTTCTTGTACCTGTCGGTTCGTTTTCGAGACCATTTTCACAGGGCTGTCGTCCGACATTCTTACGACATGCCCAGCCCATCGTAGTCGACCGATTTTTGCGATGTGTACGATGGGAGGTTTCGTGGTTCATTCGCCTCCTCCACGTTCCGTCTTCCATCTGCACTCAACCGAAGATCGTACGCAGCACCTTCCGTTCAAAGACTCAAAGGGCGCGTTGGTCCTCCACTAGCAATGTCCATGTTTCGTGGCCGTAGAGAACTACCGGTCTAATTAATGTCTTGTAGATGGTCAACTTTGTGGTTCGGCGAACTTTGTTCGATCTTAGCGTCCTTCGGAGTCCAAAGTAGGCACGATTGCCAGCCATAATGCGCCTTTGTATTTCTCTGCTGGTGTCGTTATCGGCGGTCACCAATGAGCCCAGATACACAAATTCGTCTACTACCTCGATTTCATCACCGTCGATCTGAACTCGTGCTAGGAGGCTAACATTGTCTTCTCGTGAGCCTCTTCCCTTCATGTATTTTGTTTTTAACGCATTAATCACAAGCCCAATCCTACCAGCTTCAGCCATAAGTCTGATGTACGTTTCCGCCATCGTCTCAAAGGTACGTGCTACGATATCAACGTCGTCGGCGAAGCCAAATAGTTGGACAGACTTCCTGAAGATCGTGCCACTCGTGTCTATCCCAGCTCTTCGAATCACACCCTCCAATGCAATGTTGAACAACAAACACGACAATCCATCACCTTGCCGTAACCCTCTCCGAGATTCGAAGGGACTCGAGAGCGTCCCTGATACTCGAACGACACACATCACTCGATCCATCGTTGCTTTGATCAACCACGTCAGTTTTCCCGGAAATCCATATTCCCTCCCGTTTTTCGCCCTAGCGTGTCTCACACGATTTTAAAATCCACTAAATGAAAATCGGTGAAAAGATTGTATTCGCAACATTTCTGCAGTACTTGCCGAATCGCGAAAATCTGGTCCGTAGTAGCGCGGGCACCCATGAATCCCGCTTGGTATTGCCCCACGAACTCCTTTGCAATTGGTGACAGGCGGCGGCATAAAATTTAAAAGAGCAACTTGTAGGCGGCGCTCAGTAGCGTGATCGCACAATAATTGCAGCAATCCAGCTTGTCACCCTTTTTATAGATGGAACACACTATTCCTTCCATCCAATCCTCCGGTAAACATTCCTCCTCCCAAATCTTGGTAATTACCCAGTGCAGCGCTCTGGCCAGTGCCTCCCCACCGTATTTTAATAGCTCGCTTGGGAGTTGTTCAACACCAGCGGCTTTGTTGTTTTTCAACAGACCAATTTCCTCCTCAACTTCCTGAAGGGTTGGGGTCGGGGTCCTGTCATCTTCTGTGCGTGTTCCTAGATTTATTACCGTGCCACTTTCGTTCGCTGTAACATTACCGTTCAGGTGCTCGTCGAAGTACTGCTTCCACCTTTCAATCACCTCACACTCTCCTGTGAGAAAAAAACTGACTGTGCACAACCAGTTTGAAATTTTAGCTCAGTCAACTGCTCGGCAGGCAACATTGGTGTATTTGGCACGTGGAATAGAGCACAAAAATCATGGCTACTATGTCACTCTACACAATACAGTGTTGCTGACTGAGCAGCTGTTTGATCTTTAAAAAGATTATCATTCTCTCAAATAATTAACAACTGTTTCAGCAGACGTTCGGCTCAAAAGCAATGTTTGGCAAAATTGTAGCTGATAAAAAATTTCTATTCAAATATTAAAGGATCATTGTCAGAAAGATTGAGGAAAAGCAAGGGGTGGATAGTAAAAAAGAAAATGGATATAGTTTTTGGTTCAGGAAATCCTCAACCGCTCAAATATTTTGTCAAAATAATACAGCAAATCAAAACAATACCAAATACTCTGGTAGGTATAGCAAAAAAAATGAGCACTCTATGATTTACTTGAGACCAATGGGCTTCTAAAACCGTGAGCCCATATCAAATCGCTAGTTTTTTTTTATTGATTGTTGGGAAAAGGCTTGTAGACAGTGAACAAAAAGTTGGCTTTCTTCATAGTAATTTCCATGTTAACTTGAAATGGCAAGTGTTGTATCAGTTTGTTATCAAATGTACTCAAATTTCAGGAAGCTTTTCAGGACGCAATTAAGAAAATTTTAAATTTAATTGTCACTAAGACACACTTTAAGTCTAATGGGTAAACTTTAAATTTGTGACTATTTTTTACTCAGCAGGAAAATGTGACGCATAATGAAAAGTAGGACGTGGTTGCAGAAGACAGATGTTTTAGTTTTTCCTCTCCACCTCAATAAATAAATAAAGTGATTGCTAAGGAACTGAAAGCAGATTCTTAGTTTAATAGCTCATAACCAAAATATTGTAAGTGCAATAAAAGAGTCAAGAAGACAAAAATCGAATGAAAAACCAGACGAAATCCAATTTTCGGTGCGGCCATCATTATGAAACAGTCGACAGGAGAGGAACACTCTAGTGAAATCCAGCAATTTCTCGAGATCGCACAAGTATACAGTCATATAGGATCTATGTGGGTGAGACTGTTTCATTTTATAAATAAGGATAATAAAAAATTCTTATACGCATATTTTCCTTGGCTGTCGGTATGACATTAATCGTACGTCAAACCAGTGGTTTAAGGTATTTTTAGATTTAGTTTTTTTCCCTTTAAGGACTGTATCGAAAATAAGTGGACCACACATTTTTCTTTCAAATCATAAATAAAAATTACGTTTCATTCAAACACATGGATGCTTCTTTATTGTACGGGATTGAACTTGAACATCGTTAAGACCGGATGAAATTAATATTATTCGTTCACGAATTTGCAAATTTTTGATCGAACACTTTTCATCAAGTTCCGGACAAGTGTTTCATCACATTTTTTTGGACGCCTTAGCTCCTTCATATTCTCAGCTGGTTTACTAGTCTTTCTGAAGACCCTGTTCACAGTCACCCAATAGCGTTCGATGGGCCGAAGCTGAGGGCAATTTGGCGGATTGTTGTCTTTCTCAACGAAATCTATCGACTTTTCCGTGAGCCAATTGAGAGTTTTTTTTGCGTATTGCCACGACGCTAAATCCCGCCAAAACAGAAGAGAGATAGAGAGAGGTACTATGCTTCTAATATAAAGGTAGCAACCTCTTCTGCAGACACTCAGATCGATAGATTTCCACAATGATTGTTTCGGTTCACAGATAAAAAGGAACATTGAATTTTCTGCGTTATCTAATGCACATAAAGAGAATGCTAGATTTGGCGGAAAATAATGGAATATTGCATGTACATTTAAGCGAGATAACGCCTGAATCTAGCCTGTTGTATGAAAGATTGCAAACATTGTTGTATGGCACATGAAAGATTGCAAACAATTTCGTTTAAATTAAACGAGGTGAAATTTTACGCGCTTGTTAAAATTAATTATTTTTTTCTGTGTAGTGCTTTCTCTGCTGCTTGCTTTCCCGCTTCTCTAACGTCTCCTTTACCTGTCCCCGTTCTCCCCCTCCTTATCTCTAGGTTTTTCCTCCTCATAATGTTTTTCGCTTTCTCCTCTTCAATTCATTCTCAATTTCGTGTTTCTGGCGTTTTTTTTCTTAACTCTCTGGTTTTAACTTTATCCATGTTTGTTTGTGCTGAACTGTTGCATGTGTATGACCCGCGACTTAGTCTCGAGCGGGTCCGTGAGTCACTGGTGGTATCGCCCGCGGCAGCGGCTTGGAGTTTGGGGGGGGGTTGGGTTTTGGTACTTTTGCAGTTACTCAATCAATAATAAATATCATGCAATACATGTACCTTCATAAAATAATCAGCCATTCAATTCATTCTTAATTACAGCAAAAATAACGTGACTTGGAATTTAAATGGTGTTTATTTATATATAAGTTGTTAAAATCTGTAATGTTTTTTTAGTTATTATTTTATTGTTTGCTGTGCTCGCAAAAAAAAGTTCATTTATATAAAATCAATCAATTAAAGCACTAAAAACAAGAGTATATAACGATAAATGGGTTTCATCATTCATTAAATTTACTACCATCATATTATTAAACGCTTCTTCACGAAGACTTCATTTCCCAATCGATAATAACAAATTGAAACTGATCTTTTTTTTTTTTGAAAAATTTTTAGAATGAGCGAAAAATAGCGGCTCCCCACGAGGTTTTTTCCCCATTATATTATCCCCAAATAATAAGTTTGGCTTTAAAAAATTTATAATTTAGCCAATTGAGATTTCGGGCCAAATCGTGTTAAGTGTTGGGTAACGATTGCCAGCAGAAGAAAGCAACAAAAGGTTCGGGCGCCATGGTTCATTGGTTTCAGTGAACAAACATGTAATTTTACACGTTCATGTAAACTCTAAGTCTAATGAGTTGAAAAAGGGCTCTCCTCATTTCAATTCATTTTCACACCATAATGTAAACATACGTTGTTGGACAAAGTTAGTAGAATATGAATGCGTTTTTAGATGTTTTTCAACGTTTCGCCCATGTAAAGGATTTTAAGTTGAAATTTCAACCAAAATAAGTTAATACATTCATGTAGTTTTCGAATTAAGCAGGTTTACATCACGTGTAATTTTCATATTTTTTTGCTGTGTAGGTCTCGCCGTCCATCAAAATACATGCTTCCGGCCACTGCAAAATTCGCGAATACAATTTCCTGGTCGTTGTTGCTGCACGTTGCTTCTGTTCTACACTTTGTTTGGCGATTTTCTGCTTCTTGTAGGTCTTCAGGTTGCTCCGTTTCTTGATACGTTGAATCATTCCGACGCTGGGTCCCGCTTTATTGACCAAATCACGTATCTGTCGTATCTTTCATTCAGATTATTCGCCTCCATTTTTCTTTCGCGTCTAATTCCACTTTTGAAAAACACGTCTACTTCCTACAACGTTAGCGGAGTGAATGTTGAATCATGGCGCTATGTGTTCTTGACTCTTTCCGGTATTCCAGTGTATGTGTGTCGTTCAGCCTAGCAAGGAGACATAGGTCTCGTGCTACCTAGGTAGCAAAGCAGGAATGAAATCCAGTCAGGTAAGGGGCTTCGCACATATACTAAGTTACCCAATATCTTTTTGTGTAATTCCTTCATCTTTACACATTTACTTTCATTAGGTATGAAATATAGTCATACAGATAAAATACAAAAAATGTAGCTACTCATTTTACTTTTGTTTATTACGATATTTAAACATCTACTCTTAGCAGGGTTGAAATCTAGCCATACAAATAAAACACAAACATATGTATTTGCTTATTTATGTTTGTTTATTACGAAATCCCTTTTTCTCTTACATATATCCTCATAGCCACTACAGTATCGACATTGATTTGTTCTTCCGAATTAGAGATACAACTTTCTGATCCAGTTTAGGTTTGGAAGATCCGGGTTTTCAGCCTCTTCCTGGCACGTAGCCATGTCTCCAAAACCTTAATTATCACATCTTTTTCAATACGCGACATTTTGAAAACGAACAATTTAAAGCGTGCTACACAGAAAAAAATAATGAATTTTAACAGGCGCGTAAAATTTCCCCTCGTTTAATTCCAAGCCAAAGAAGGTGTGAACAACGAAATTGTTTGCAATCTTTCATACAACAGACTAGATTCAGGCGATATCTGTCTTAAATTTACATGAAATATCCCATTATATTATGCCAAATCTAGCATTCCCTTTATGTGCATTAGATATCGCAGAAAATTCAATGTTTCTTTTTATCTGTGTATTCTGGTTTTCATTGCGGTTTGGAGCTTTCTGAACTTTGAATGAACGGAGCCCGACTCGTTTCTTGGCTTTCTGCACGAAACTTTTGGTCAAGTGCAGCTTTTTCGTGACATCCCGAACGGAACAGTTCGGTTTGCATTTAAAGGCAGCAACCACTCGCTTGTGATCCTTCACACAGTACGGAGCACTTTTTCTACCACTCACCTTCTTTCTTTCGACAGTTATGGCTGGCCCAGAATTGATACGTTGCGGATGCGTTTGCGTGAATTTGACAGTTTTCCCATACGTTTTCTGTCAAATTTACGTCAACGCTTTCACAACATATCAATTGTGGGTGACTCTTTAAACGTTCCTCGAAACGTTTTATGACATGAGACACTGTAGACTGGTGAATTTTCAACATCTCTCCGATGGCTCGGTGCGAAAGAAGTGGGTTGTCGAGGTGCGTGTGCAAAATGTTCTCGCGCACTTGCTGTTCCTTCGACTCCATTTTAGAAACTACGACACATTCCACAATGAAACTCATGTGTAAATAATACACGCTAAGGTCATTTCACCCAAAATTTCGTTGAAATCAACCCAAAATGTTACAGCTTATTGAAAGTGATGCAATTTAACTGTGGACACCCTTTAATACAGACAAACATATGGTTTAAAAGGCTCATTTTTAATGTTGGAGTTCGGCAAGAACAATACTCTTTTCTACTCATTATTCTCTTTTCAGAGAGCGGGTAATTACGCTATTGCATTTTAGAAGAGCGAGGACAATAGTTCTAGAGATTTTTTTCATTAGAACGAATCTAATATTAAGAGACTCCACCCGACACAACAAACATCATAAGAATCAAAAAAGTATGAAGTGAAAAAGGAAAGAGTCGGAAGAAAGAAATACCAAAAAGGCTGGGCCTGGAAAAGTTTCAAGAATGTTTTTCCACACATATTCGGTTCAAACGTGGTACCAGAACAGCGAACACATTTTTGATCTATTTTTGTTCGATCAACTTAAATTTTACTTGAAAACATCGGTGACTGTTTGTCATCTTACCACTACGAACTATCTCTACTCACTTTTGAGTATCTACTTTTGACTGATTTGAGTTAAACGTACTTCATTTTGGATTGTTTGGAAATAGCATGTATGCTAGATATTTGTAAATATGTTGAAAGGTTGCATTCAAGATGAATTTTAAACATGTTTTCAACATCCTCATGCAATAGTGAAATTATTCAGAATAGATTGTGAATCCAATACAGTGACGGCTGAAAATATGTTTATTTGAAATACTGGAATAAAAAACACTACCTAAATGTGTAAGATTGTGATGCCACTCACTGATTCAAATAGAAGCTAAATTGGGCATAGGGGTTTAATGCAATGTAACATACAGCAACAATTTGGTAGATTGTCTAGTATTTTTATAAATTGTTACGCTTAATTTTGAGGGGGAATCTTTTGAGATGTAGCTATGCAAAACATAATAGAAAAATTAGTATTTGTATTTACATTCATACTGTAAGTACTCGGTCTAATTTCACAAAAAAAAAACGCAGAGAAATAAAACGAACATTTGAAAATCAAATGTGTTACTAATATTTTTACCCGTACTGTAGACTTGTATTGTAGGACCGTAGACTTGGAAAATCACCATCTTGGAGTTAGTGAATTTATAAAGAAATCTCACTAAAATTCAATTATTTATTCGGGGTACCTTCTACGTTTTTTAATCCAATCGATGGCGCATGAAATAAGGGAAGGTAAAATGGAAAGTTGCACTGCTAACCTTGAGTGGCATATACAATTTTGATACAACTTCCTTTGAGTAAAGCATTTTTATTTTCCCTATTTGAAAAAGTTATAAACAATCATCTTTAACGTGTAAAATACCATTAGCTACGATATCGTTTCGCCATTAAAAAATCATGTTGAAGTTTATCTTGAACGACAAATAATGATGAATTTTGGGTGCTCTTAGTCGCGACATCTTGCGGTTGAGATCACACATTTTACACAGAAAATAATTTAATGCTCCAAGCTTAGACAACATTTTTAGACCTGCTAGTATAAAGTAGCAAGGTACTTGCATGAAGGTTTGTTCCTCGTAGAACGAATATATAAATATAAATAGATAGATATTATTAAGGATTTGATCTAAAATAGACTTCTCTGACTTTTCTTTTGTGTGAATAATAAATTGGATGTGTATGTACATCGAGTTCTTCAGACAATATATAGATCATTGCACGATGGCGTCATCAATGCAGTTTTGACAGTTCAGGGAGCTTGTTTAAATGGACTTAGAATATTTTTGGTGGGATCGGTTTGAGATTTTGTTCTCTAAATTTATTACGATTGAAGTAAAATAGGCAGAAAACAGACACCAGTGCTTATTTTTTACGTCAAAACTAATGAAAACTTTTTGAGCGGTTTGAATTCTATCATCTTGTAAACTGTCCCCTGAACTGTCAAAAAAGGTCAAAGGTTAATACATTCCGTGAAATGATCTTAATCACACCCCATCACATCACACTTAGGCATTTGCAGAAGTCTATATTTAGACTTTAATACTTCTTTTAAATTAAAAAACCGCTGTTTTATTCAACCACTTTGACAGCTGATTCCACGGTTGAAAATAATAAGCAATTTGGTATAACACGTATAGCCTGCCACGTTTCTAACAGTGACAACTTGCGGTGTAGAGTCAATTAGGAGCATTTCCAGTCAGAATGGCCTCATAATGTGTGACATTTTAATCGACTTTTTTATTTGAATGAAATTCTCAACATGCATTTGAATAAGGAGCTGGAGTATTTCCAAAATGTTATGAATTTTAATGTACAGGAAATATTTTGTGCAAGTGCGATTGCATTTGAAAAAAAAAAAACAGTATTCATACACCCCTCTACGGGACTTTGTATGGGTGTTAACTGTCACTTAATCTTTTTAGGGTCTAACTTTCTTGATCAGCAACTGGTGTATTGAACTTTTGTAGGTTTCATATATTGGCATGGTCGTAGCTTACATGATCTACAAATGTTTCATATAACGCTTTAGGGAATTCTGCCTAGAAATTAATTCAAAACCGTAGACAAACATTTAAGCTAGAACGAAATATAGCAAAATATAAGATTGAAATGAAGATACATAAAAACACTAGCAGTTTTTACTACACTGCGAATTGCGGTTCTGTACAGCAATTCGACAAAGATTTTTATTAAGGCCTAACTGACAAACGTAAAAAATTGCTTTTTTCGCGAATTTCTCATCATTGAAAACTCACCTAATCAATCCACTACGGTCATTTCGAAGAGGAAGAGTTCACCTATCCGATAGAATTGGAGGCTTACATAGGTAGCCTTTGTGCCACGAGAAATTTACGGAAGAAGCCATTGTTTACGTTTGTCAGTTAGGCCCTAATGAAAAATCATTGTAGAATTAATTAATTCACCGTTCTATATATTGTTCACGAATTGTTTTCCCAACTGGTTATTGTAGTGACGTCATCTGCGTTTTTGATATACCTTATGTGTGTGATTTAGAGCCCTTGATTTTTGTTGTTATGACATTTCTCTATGTATTTTTTCGAGACAGAAGCACGAAAGAATAGAGAATAATGCGGAAGAAACATATGCTATTATATATGAATTGATTCAGCACATCAGCATCCAACAAGGTTTCCTTTTTTGCACTGGCTAAGAGGTACGTGAATTATAAATGTATTAAAAATAATTCACTACAGAATTCGTAGTTCTAGGGGATTAGAAAATAGGCAGGATTGGTTGTCGTTTACTGGTTCGAGTGTTCACGGTAGCAACCATATATTCGTGTGCTCCGAACATTTTATTCAATCAGATTGTATAAATGAATCCAACAATTCCAAGGTGTAAGAAGAAATAGTAATTTTTGATGAGATTATCACAGAATAAAAAGGAAAAATCACAAAATGAAGTGTTGTTGTTTTTTTCCTCGTAACCAGAGCATACTGTGATGATCATATGGCAACAAATATACCAGTTATAGCAGTTGATTTGACGTTTCTTCAACACTGTAAAAATAGAATGAGTGGAAACAAACAAAATCGAGATACTTTTTACACAACAAAATTTTTCACTTTTCGTGTCATTGAATCGTTCTAAGTTGCCCTTCCGTTCCGTGCCCCCCCCCCCCCCACAAAACACTCCCTTCCCCCTCTTTTTTCCTCCCCCCCCCCCCCCTTTTTTTCCCCCAACCCACAGTTGCCCCCCCCCCCCCCCCCCCCCCCCCGCCTCCCCCCCCCCCCCCCCCCCCGGCCCCCCCCCCCCCCCCCCAAGGGCGGTTCCCAAAAATGAACCGCTCATCCGGAAGACCGCAGCTGACTTGGGATACATGCCGTACAAAAAACGCAAGCTTCACGGGATAACGAAGGCTACAACGAAGAAGAGGCTTAACAGAGCCAAACTGATACTTTCGCGGCACGCAGGTCAGGAGTTCGTGTTTTCTGATGAGCAACTCTTTGTCTTGCAACAGCCCGTCCAAAATGATCCAAAATAATCCCCTGGACTTTTATGTATGGTCGTACATGCTGGCCAAGCTGAGCAAACATCTAGTAAGCACTATGGACCAATTTAAGAAGCTCACTTCCAAGATCTGAGACGAGATGCCGATGGACCAAGTGCGAGCCGCGTGCGATTATTTTGTGAAACGTCTCAAGCTCGACATACAGCAGAAGGAAGGGGGGGGGGGGGGGGGGTGCTCCCAGCTAATATGCCGTAAAGGTTCACAATAAACATTTGCTTCAATAAAAATTGACTCATAAAAGGATATCTTGTATTTTCATTTTTTTAACAGATTTTTAAAGTGAATTCGAACTTATTGAACACCTTGTAATCTTTTGGGCAGGAACATTACCCAATCGTTATCTATCAAATACCTTGGGGTCTGGTTTGATTCAAAGTGCACTTGTAATGCCCATATTACGAATTTGAAGCAAAAATTCCAAAAAAGGATCAACTTTCCTCGATGAATTTGAGGCTCATGGTGGGGTGCTCATCCGGAAGACCTTATAACGCTTTATAAAACAACTATTCTCTCTATTCAAAAGTATGGCTCTTTTTGCTTTCTCTAGGCAAGAAAAAGTCACCTCATCAAAATGGAACGAATTCAATATCGTCGTCTGCGTATTGCTCTTGGTTGTATGCACTCAACGCCTAAAATGAGTCTTGAAGTTTTGCAGGACCAAGTTTTGCTCTCTCTTAGTTAATTAATCAAATGTGGAGCGTAAAACGCATTTGTAATAAAATTTTTTGAAGAAATGTTAGGGCTGAACACAAAATCTCGATTTATGAGAATTTACCACCACTACATATCGTCGGATATGTGTCTTCCGTGTTATACTCCAGACCGTGCCCACTTCACCTATAGCAATTCCTCAAAGCATTAGGATCTTTTCATGAAACAAGCATTTCATTGGGTTCCGGAACAACTTCGTTCTGCAAGAATATTTACAGACCGACTTTTACTGAAAAGTATCAACACGTCAATTCCGAAAAAAAGGGTTTTTACTGATGGGTCTTGCCTCAACGGATTCACTGGCATTGGTGTCTTCTAGTGCCTTCCACAAACTTCAGGAACCTAGTTCTGTTTATGTTGCTGAGCTGGCAGCAATCAACTTACTACCGGAAGGTTTCCGACACGTCGGCGATGGCCGGGTTGATGTGGACGAGTGCCGACGGCAGCAGCTGCGGGTCCAGCAGGACCTCGCCATCTAGGACATCGAGGAGAGCCGGTTTGCAAAGCAACAAATTATTTATTTCTACCATATTTTGAAGACAATATCTAATATCCTGTTTTATTTTATTTTATTTTATTTCGTCTATTTTGTTTTGTTTTGAATTATGGAGAGTGTGAGCTGTTTAGTGGAATACCTGTAACTAGAAAATAAGAAGAATGAATAGTAATTTCCATTTAATTCCAACTACCTTTAGTGTTTATCTTGACAGATACGCGTATTTCGTCTACAATGTGCAGACTTCTTCAGTAGTCGAGTATTAGTACACGACACTGAAGAAGTCTGCACATTGTAGACGAAATACGCGTATCTGTCAAGATAAGCAATAAAGGTAGTTGGAATTAAATGGAAATTACTAATCATTCTTCTTATTTTCTAGTTGTTTTGTTTTGTTTTTCGTTATGCTTGTCTCTTTTCAGTCACATTGGAGCGGTCTATTGCCTTTGGCGGATAGTGCTACATACTTTCAGCGTATCGTTAACCAAAACGAACCCTGCTGCTAACCTTTCCCCAACTATCCAACATCCCATTGATTTCTCGTGGAAGTGCAGAGGATTACTCGGCTTCCTCCCAAGCGAGTGTCATGTCAACACATTCCTTCCCATTCCCTACTTGACCAGCATTCGGACACGGCCGGCGCCGGTATTGCTTCATAATGGGTCACCAGTTTTTAGTCCCAAACATCATCTGTTGGTTCTTTGTGCAAATACAGCTGATCTGGCAATAACGGAGTAGCATCCGTGGGTGGTCAATCATGCTCATGCTCATGCTCTGAGCTGGCAGCAATCGACTTCGCATTGGGGATGATTTCCAACATGCCCGCTTACCGTTTCTTCATCTTCTCGGACAGCTTCAGTTCGATTGAGGCTCTTCGGTCGATGAAACCTAGCAGACACTCATCTTATTTCCTTTCGAAGCTAAGGGAACAGATTGTTCCGGTCGAAAAATTATATTTGATCGCCTTCGTATGGGCGATCCTTTCACATAGCTCAATAAGAAGGCAATGAGAGAGCAGACTCACTCATAAAGGTGGGCGCACAGCAAATCGCCTTGTTGACAAATTTCACATGCTGAATTTAACCATTTAGAACGTCAGAGTACTCTTTCGAGTTGGAAAACCGATTAGAACACCGGCAATCTAGGACGGCTGTATCATTCCATCATTCCTATTTTTTCATCGATGGCGTGGTTCAAGGACTTGCACGTAAGTCGTGATTTCATCGGTGTGATGAACAGACTAATATCCAACAACTACCAGTTCGGTATCGAATCAAGCTCGTGGACAGCAATCTTTACCGGTGTGGAAACGGTTATGACGACATCGAGAAGGATGCCGTCAGAACACGACTTTTCAATGCCCAAGGAAGACAACATTATGTTATGTTCCTATAAGAGATGTGTTGGGTTCTCGCAACCTTTTGTTATATGTAATCGATTTATGTGTTGCTTCAAATGTCTAGTATAAGAGTTCTACTTGTGTTTGTTTATTTTATTTATTAGTTTGTGTTTGTTTTGTTCCGACATCTTGTGATGAGGCTACTGAATCTCATTTCCATACTCTTCTGTACAATCTATCCTCAAAAAATGTTACCCCCTTTAACCTCGGGCAAACCACGAGTAAACGGTCCAAGTTCTACTGATCGTAGTATTTAGTCATTACATTATAAAAAAAATGAATTATCGGCTCCGTAAACCTAACGCAATTGAGCCTCTCAAATAAATGTAGTAGTTAAAAACAAGTTGTGGAACAATTTTCAAGTGTATCATTTCTACGTTGCCACCCTGTAAAATAAATGTGTTTCTCACAATAAGCGTCACATTTTTTCAGTCTTGGTTTATTTCAGCTGGGTAATTTTAACAGCGAAATTGATTACACCCGTTTTGAGTGTATTCTTTTGACAGCTTATCGCTGAAGATAAATAAGCGATTCCGTTTGTTTATATTTATCAGCTACCATGGAAGCCATACAGGAGCAAGTTTTAAAATTACATTTGCAAAAGCTTAGACCGTGTCAGATATTCAATAGCCTTTTTTATTGTTTGACGTTGTCACTGTTGACTGGCTAGGGCCAATGTCAGTCCAACTCGCCAATTCAATAGCCTTAAGCAGTTCGGAGTGAGTAAGCGTTTTGTTTTTCGTACCTTGAAACGGTTCAAGGAAACTGGAAATGTCCATATTCAACACATAAGGAGTGTATCGAATATAAGCTATCCACATACATTTGCGTTGTACGCATGTATTTGTGATGGTTTTTTATGCTCTGAACACTGCATGCTGTGCGTTTGACTGTCAGCTTTCTTTTGTTTACTTGTTTGTGCGGTTCAAATTCTGCGTTTTCAAAATGTCGCGTATTGAAAAGGAAGTGAAAATTAAGGTTCTGGACACATGGCTAAGTGAGAAGGGTATTACTTTGCGAAAATTGGCGAAGCGGTATGGAATTCATCATGCGAGTGTTAAAACCATCATTAATAAGTTTGGGGAACACTACACAGAAAAAAAAAATTAATTTTAACAAGCGCGTAACATTTACCCTCGTTTAATTTCAAGCCAAAGGAAGCATAAACAACGAAATTGTTTGCAATCTTTCATACAACAGGCTGAATTCAGACGTTATCTGGCTTAAATTTACATGAAATATCCCATTATTTTCTGCCAAATCTAGCATTCCCTTTATGTGCATTAGATAACGCAGAAAATTCAATGTTTCTTTTTATCTGTGTATTCTTTGGATGAGCTACCAGGAAGAGGCAGAAAACCCGGTTCTTCCAACCCGAAACTGGAGCAGAAAGTGGTATCTCTAATCATGAAGAACAAATCAATGTCAATACGTGATTTGGCCAACAAAGCAGGAACGAGTGTCGGAATGATCCAGCGTATCAAGAGGCGAAACCACCTGAAGACCTACAAGAAGCAGAAAATCTCGAAACAAAGTGCAGAACAGAAGAAGCGAGCAGCAACAAGGGCCCGGAAATTGTATTCGCGTCTTTTGCAGCGTCCGGATGCATGCGTTTTGATGGACGATGAGACCTATGTAAAGGAGGACTCAAAAACCTTTCCAGGTCCACAATACTTTACTGCCGTCGTTGGGCAGGATGTGAGCGATGCGGACAGGTCGATTCAAGTGGAGAAATTCGGTCGAAAGGTACTGGTATGGCAAGCAATATGTTCCTGTGGTTTGAAGTCAACCATTTTTTACACTACCGGAACTATAAATGCGGAAATCTATCGATCTGAGTGTCTCCAGAAGAGATTGTTGCCTTTATATAAGAAGCATAGTACACCTCCACTGTTTTGGCCGGATTTAGCGTCGGCTCACTATGCCAAAACCACTCTCAATTGACTTGCGGAAAAGGGTATGGATTTCGTTGAGAAAAATATCAATCCACCAAATTGCCCTCAGCTTCGACCCATCGAACGTTACTGGGCAATCGTAAAGAGGGTCTTCAAGAAGACTGGTGAGGCAGCTGGGAACATGCAGGAGTTCAAAAAAATTTGGGCTCAAGCGTCCAAAAAATGCGATGCAACACTTGTCCGGAACTTAATGAAGAGCATTCGATCCAAAGTTCGAAAATTCGTGAAGGAATAACTTAAATTTCATCCGGTCTTCATTATGTTCAAGTTTAACCTCGTACAATAAAGGATCAATTTTTTGTATGAATAAAATATCGGTTTTCAACATAATTTGAAAGAAAGTTTGTGGATAGCTTATTTTCGATACACTCCTTAGAAGGTTCCAGACGAACTGCCAGAACGAAGTAAAAGATCAAACGTGTGAGGGAGCGAATAAGACGTAATCCGGCCGTATCTGGCCGTAAATTAAGCAAACAATTTCAAAAGTCCCCTGCTTCAATGAACAGGCTCCTCAGACATGATTTGGAATGCAAGCCGTACACAAAACAACGGGTTCACGGGTTGACGGAGCGTCAAAAGCAAGCTAGAGTCCAAAGTAGCAGACATGTTTTGGTTCGGCACGGTGACTGCGAGATTTTATTTTCGGATGAAAAGCTCTTCCTCCTTCAGGACACTCATAATCAACAAAATGATCGTGTGTATGGCAAAAGTCTTGCCAATATTCCAAGAGATAAACTAGCTGTGGAACGCTACCAGAATGTATCGAAAATCATGGTATGGGGCGCCGTTTCACGAAAAGGAAAACTTCCTCTTCTTTTCATAAAACCTAACGTAAAAATCAACACTGAATATTACATCGAGCAGGTTTTGAACGCTGTATGGGAATACACCATATTGTTTCCAACAGGACTTAGCTCCAGCTCACAAAACAAAGAAGACACAAGCGTGGTGCGTGGAAAATTTGCCCGATTTCATCACAAGCGAAGAATGGCCTGCATCTTCACCGGATCTCAACCCACTTGACTACTTTGTTTTGGGGTTATATGCTTCAACATAGAGGCCCTACGAAAGGGCTTACTTTAGATCGATTCAAGAAACATTTGGTTGATATTTGGGACCAAATTCATCAGGAAATCATGCGTGCCAGCTGCGAAGGGTTTACAAAGCGTTTGCGCAAAGTTATCAAGGAAACGGGCGAGAGATTCAAATTGAATTAATATGGTTTATTTCTATAACATGTATCTTTCAAAAAGCAAAATAAATGCTATGGGGGGCGACCCCGGCGTAGTGGTAAACATCCATACCTCTCACGCTAAAGTCACGAGTTCGAATCTCACCTCCGAACAAGTTACGAAAATACCCAAAAAGGGAATTTGAGTAACTACGACGGGAGATGAACCAGCCCAAGGCTGAAAATCTCGATAATCAAGACAAAAAAAAAAAAAAAAAAAAAAAATGCTATGATTTGGTTGATTTGTTTTGCTGTAATCCCATTTTGTTTTAGTGACACCTTTACAAGTTGTTTAAATTTCCGATGTGGTTTTTGGGATTTGTGTCGTTAAAAATGCTAAATGGTGATGCAAATCTGCTATAATTTCGGACGTTTGTTGATCCAAGTGTAATCAACTAGAATCTAGAATCTGTAAAATAAAATCAACTATTTCGTCAGCAGCCCATGAAGAGACAATGGATATCACGCATCAGAGGCAGAATCTTTGGCAAGTTCTAGCCAGTAACTTTTTCACAATCTTTCAAAACCGCTTCAAAGTAATTGCTCTCTGCTTTGAAGGTAAGTTTGATACACGAAGATCGAATTATCTTCATCAAGAGATTAAATAACCTAGAGAGGCAATCAAACAAGCTTTTTGCGTTTCTGAACCAAACAGTGGAATCCCAATAAAGTTAGTGAGCTTGACGTTAAAATTCCAGCACAAGTCAAAACCGTTAATGAGCTCGCCACAAACTTTTACGAGAGAAATAAACAAACCTGATTTGCCTTGTTATTTACGATGAGGAATAAAAGAAGATGAAGTTGAGAGCTTCTTGCGCCTCGTTCAAGGTTAACAGAATAAAATTCAAATAAAACATCCGGTACAAACAAAGCCCTTGCCAAAGCAGAATTTACCGTGTGCACCATTTGAAAATGATACCACCCATCAGCCAGGCCTGCTTTGTCATTAGCGCTTCAAACTTTTGGAACCAGCTTTTCACAGAGAAAACTGATTACACCCAGCAAATGGAGTTTTCCGCATCTTTGAGCACCCATTATTGGGGCATTGGAGCAGCCATTTATGCTCATTCATTTCGATATTAACACACAATGCAACATTATTACGACCCTCGCTCGACGCATCGTCTGGCAAAGTTGGTTGAAGCGCGTAAAAACTCCCCAGCGCCACGCTCGCCGAGAGAAAGAGAGAGAGAGAGAGAGAGAGAGAGAGAGAGAGAGAGACGGAGAAATGGCCTCATTCTGTTGTTTGCAGTGCTGTAAAAAGTCATTTCGTCTCATTTGGATTAATTTACCGATAACTTGATTTGGAAGCTGAATTTATGACTATTTTTGACTAATTCTACAACTTTGTCTAACAGAGCATTTCCCTAAGTGTAAATAGAAAGTGTTACAGTCACTGCCTTGTTCAAATGAAATTCAATGATGAATATTCCAACATTCCGCTCTTACGTTTGAAGTTCAAAATCAGAGCAATAATATATTGTGAGACAAAATGAATCGCTTCGGGTCGAAGCGACTGTTTACAGCACTGGTTGTATGTAATTTAATCCACCATCATGCGGCCCACGTCTTTACGGGCTTTGAACGTGAAACAAAAAGTACATCGCGGAAAAATGACTTTTAAATACCTTCAAAATTGCAGAATGAAATCCTATCATTCCGTGCACATAATAATATATACCTGGCGAGCATTCGTGCATATCGAGCCATCCGAAATGGAGAGCGAAATAATTCAGACTTCAAACGAAAAGTTGACGGTCACTCGCAGTCGTCGTCCACAGGTGGTAGATAAGTACGAGGTAGTTAACAAACCGACAATGATGATTATTATCTCGTAAATTCCTTGGCTATCGGATCTCGCATGGTGGCTCGTTTGCTTTCTCGGCTTCAGCCAATTGGTGGTGGAATTTGAATTTGGTGGATAATCACGGATTATGAATACCAAGTACTTACGCTACTGTTGAAAGCGAAATTGAGGGACGTATTCGCGAAATTTAAGCGTTCATACTGCGGTTGGTTTGCTTTCGAAATATCGTTTGATTTGTGTCAGCTGCCTTTTATATTTGGATGTCATACTGCTAGAGTAAGCTTTCATAATATTTTTTTCCATTCATCTTCTCATATAACAATTTTACCCCACTATCTTATATTTTTATCTTTCTCCACTCCATTTCCCTCTCATTCACAACTTTCTTTTCCATACTATCCACTTCATACTTATTTCTCATTTTTTACTACTACTTCTTCCATCTATCCCCCTCTTCTTACCTATACTTATAATCTCATATTTCATTTTCCCATTTTCCCCTATTCACTATCACATTTCCTTAATTTCACTATTAATATTATTACCACTATTCCCTTTTCATTCCATTATTCTTTTCCCTCTCCACCTTTAATACCGCCACATATTTTTTTTTATTATTTTTTTTTTTTTCCATTCTCATTCGGTTTTTTTCTCTCCAACCCTCCATTTCTATTTCCTTTCACTTTTACCACACCATCCCCTAATGATTCAAAAGCAAGGAACTTGGGTTTCTTACGATTTGAAGCCAAGAGATGTTGAGCGTCGTTTTTTCGTCTGTGAACAACTGCTCCAGCGGCAAAAAAGGAAGAGTTTTCTACATCGCACTGTGACGGGTGAAGAAAAATGGATTCATTGCAGTAACCCAAAACGGAAACATTCATGGGGACTGCCCGGGCATGCTTCAACATCGTCGCCTAGGCCTAATATTCACGCTGCGAAGGTTATGCTGTGTATTTGGTGGGACCAAGTTGGTGTTATTTATTATGAGCTGTTGAAATCAAACGAAACCATTACCGGGGAACGGTATCGTACTCAATTGATGCGATTGAGCCGAGCACTGCGCGAAAAACGGCCACAATACTAGCACAGACACGAAAAAGTGATTCTTCAGCATGACAACGCTCGACCTCACGTTGCGAAACCCGAGAAAACCTACTTGGAAACGCTCAAATGGGAAGTCCTACCTTGATTCTTGGATAGCATCAAAAGACGAACAGTTCTATCGAAATGGTATTCACGTTCTACCAGAAAGATGGGAAAAAGTCGTAGCTAGTGATGGGCAATACTTTGAATAATTCGTTTGTAACCTTTGTTTTCAAAATAAAGTTCCTTTTTCACCAAAAATCAGCGAGAACTTAGTTGCGCACCTAATAACCAAAATATGAGGTGAAGTCTTATAATGCCGATTTTTCAGAGTAAATTTACTCGATGCTCTCAATTTTACTATCACAGATTTCAAATGTAAGCAAGAGAGGTCTGATATGCAGCAGTGAACGAAATAAATTACACCTTCGCAAATTTTCTCATTCGTGTTGCAGTACGAGCTGTGCGGAGCAACGAGCCAGTATGGATTGGCAGCTGGCGCCGTGCGATAGCATGTACCCTGGAGGGTGCACTAGCTTCATTCAGCGGGGCGGCAAGACGCCAATTTGGATTTGGCAGCTGGCTGTGGCAAGCAAACAAAGTGCAGTACAGAAGAAGCGAGCAGCAACAAGGGCCCGGAAATTGTATTCGCGTCTTTTGCAGCGTCCGGCTGCATGCATTTTGATGGACGATGAGACCTATGTAAAGGAGGACTCAAAAACCCTTCCAGGTCCACAATACTTTACTGCCGTCGTTGGGGAGGATGTGAGCGATGCGGACAGGTCGATTCAAGTGGAGAAATTCGGTCGAAAGGTACTGGTATGGCAAGCAATATGTTCCTGTGGTTTGAAGTCAACCATTTTTTACACTACCGGAACTATAAATGCGGAAATCTATCGATCTGAGTGTCTCCAGAAGAGATTGTTGCCTTTATATAAGAAGCATAGTACACCTCCACTGTTTTGGCCGGATTTAGCGTCGGCTCACTATGCCAAAACCACTCTCAATTGGCTTGCGGAAAAGGGTATGGATTTCGTTGAGAAAAATATCAATCCACCAAATTGCCCTCAGCTTCGACCCATCGAACGTTACTGGGCAATCGTGAAGAGGGTCTTCAAGAAGACTGGTAAAGCAGCTGAGAACATGCAGGAGTTCAAAAAAAATTTGGGCTCAAGCGTCCAAAAAAATGCGATGCAACACTTGTCCGGAACTTGATGAAGAGCATTCGATCCAAAGTTCGAAAATTCGTGAAGGAATAACTTAAATTTCATCCGGTCTTCATAATGTTCAAGTTTAACCTCGTATAATAAAGGATCAATTTTTTGTATGAATAAAATATCGGTTTTCAACATAATTTGAAAGAAAGTTTGTGGATAGCTTATTTTCGATAAAACTCCTTATTACACATATGGTTGGTTAAAATGTCAATAAAATAGTTTGCACTTTCGTGATCCACATCTTTCTGGGCCATGCTATTCAACGCTAGTATTTCATAAGGGACGAATGGCCTGTTTTCAGTGACCCGAAAATTTATCATTGCATTGGGTATACATGGAAACCGGTAAAGGTCCGATTAGCCGGTTTTGCAGAACTCCGTCTCCCATAACACAACCGGGTGGACTGTGGCGGTGAACAAAGGCCCCGTCCGTACCACCAGCTGCGAGCTCGTGTCGAAAACTGAAATCATTTCGGGTCATCTCCCGAGCTATATACTAGCGTTGATAGCATAGCCCTGAATGAAGAGAGGCACGTACATACAGTACGAAGCCAAATTCTTAAGAGCGGACAGGCCTAGGTTATAAAATCAGACAACGGCATCAAAGCAAAATAATTTTGCAGTTGAGGGGTGTGGCTATTTCTGTATTAAACATTGAATAAAACTAAATGAAATAAAAAGAAGAAGACAATTTGAACCATTTGTTACCCGTTTTTGAGGACCCGGCTAGAGAAAACATATTTTCAACCTGTTCATACGGAGATTTGTTATGGGAGCAAAGTAAGTTAACAAATTAACTACTTATACTAATAGCACTTAATTTTAATTTCAATGCAAAAAATTTGTAAGTGTTTCTAATCAAATCGTGTATGAATCAGTTGTGTTCAGTTGAACGAGAGTTATGAGAGTTCAAAAACCATTCACTCTAGCGTAATGCTCTTATTTTTCAAAATTTAGAATTGACACCTGGTATAGAAAAGAGAAACGTAGCCCTACGTAAAAAGTAATAAAAAAAAAACAAAATTTGTCGTTTTTTTTATGGTCAATATTCAATAAAGTAAAGGTTTGAAAATTGTCAATATTTTAAATGGAGAGGTCCAACAGTTTAAAGCTCTAAGAATACAAAACTGCCTTACCGGGAAGAAAAAGGATGGTATCAAAAATTCAAAAAAAATATACACGTTACTTTCGAATCTTCTTAAGATTATTTTTGGTCTTTCTTGCAACTTTTCATCCGGCGGAGTGACGGCAATTGGAATATTCCAAGTTCCATTGGCATTTCTTTTGCCGTTCGGGAAATGAAACTGCATCAAACTAAACGTAAATTTACGAGGTTTCATTGAATTTCATTGATGCTTACGCTGCCAATTCTGCTATGGGGTGGAAGCTTGAGCAAGAGAATGTCTTCCTCGCTTGCGTTCCCAATGCAGGCCTTAAGACTGCCACTCTCGGCGAACGATTGGATCTCTCGGGAACCGATGACCTGGATGTGACACGTCATTGCGACCACAATTTATCACTTTGCACTTCATTTCAAACTGATTTAAAATAAACCAATGCAAAAGTGAACTTTTATTTCCTCATTTGTTCTAGTTGTCACAAATGAAAAAAGTGAAAAAGCAGTGACTACTAGCAACACGGTCAAACCAACAACAGACTGCCTGCTTGTATCATAAACTCGACGGTGGCCTTAGGGGCGGTTGTCACAGCGACCAATCAATAACGGTCTTTTTTGACAGTTAAATGGTGATGTTTTTGCACTAACAGCTGGCAGGTCCTATTCTAGGTTTCAACACACTCGTCAATAACAAAACTAATTTTTAGACGACGTAGCCAAACAAAATGCAAAACGTCACATTGCAGCACAGACTACTTGACACAATTCCGGTTTCACGTTTCGAAAGAAGAGAAACTGGTAAGACAGTGGCTTTAAACAAAAATGAAGGCACTTATGCCTGTTCTTTATAAATTATCGGGATTGTTGTCAATCTTCTAGGTACCGAATGTACCAACTAATGTACTCAACTGTTCTCGGTTGTACGTTGAAATATGTATGTGTTTTCATATGTGGTCAAAGCCGTTGAGCCAGCAATAATAGTGATAACCTTAAAATGGTACTTTTGACTTTTATGAAGTTTTCTATAGTCGCATGATACCTAAGATTGACCATATAAATTGTAGTTTTGAAACTACCGTGATCACAATGAATTATCGATTCTTTAGCTCATAAGCTTTGGTCCTGATTACGATGAGTCCAAATTAGTCACGGTAGACAAAAGAATCCCATGAGATTAACTCCATAAATTTAATATCATCTCAAGCAATCAAATAATTATCTCTTCAAATCTGAACCCTACCATATTATTCGTCAACCATGTTTCGACGGGTATAACAAAAGCTTTCCACTAACCTGCAAGGGGTGCCTCAGTATATCATTGTAGTACGCATGGGGTGGTATCGATTGCTGCTGGAATGGTTGCATTGGTCCCATCGTCGACGCACCGCCCATGACCTGGGCCTGCTGAATCTGCTGTTGATGAGCTTGCAGCTGTTGTTGCTGCTGTTGTTGGTAGTACGACAGCTGCAAGCATTGCACCGGCGTTGGAAGGGTTCGCCCGGAGCTGGGACGAAGTTGCGTGGCCGTTTGGGATGGTTGCAGCACTCCGTAGTTCTGGTGGATGATGGTTTGCGACAGAAGCTGCCGGCCATCCAGACTGACCGGGATGCCACCCACGCTGACGCCGCTTCCACTTCCGACCACCCGCTTGGGGCTGTTGATGTTCATGTTGATGTTGAAGTTTTGGTGTATGATTTGTTGCTGCTGTTGCTGTTGTTGTTGTTGTTGTTGCGGCAGCAGCTGCATCTGTTGATGCTGTTGCTGTTGGAGCTGCTGCTGTTGCTGCTGTTGGTGATGTTGCATGATCAGCTGGTGTTGCTGTTTGAGCAGCTGCTGCTGGGAGAGTAACTCGGCACTGAGCGGCTGCTGGAAAGCTGGCCTCAGTGGAGGCTGTCTGCAATATCAATTCTAACATTACTTTCAATGTGCTGTCGAACCGAATTTAGGAGAGGGGCTATTCATAAACCACGTAGACTTTCTGGGGGAACGGGGGGGTTTTAACCAAAGTCTACGCTCCATACAAAATATCAAAAAAATGTATGAAGAAAAGTCTACGAGGGGGGGGGGGGGGTATTCTGAGATTTTCAAAAATGAGTCTACGTGGTTTATGAACAGGCCCAGAGCGGATTGGGTATCGGATTGCCTACCTTAGCGGTACCTGTCGCACCGGAGTTCCCTGCAGTGATCGACTGGTGGAAGAACACATTGATGTCGTCAAGCTGGCCGATTCCCAGTGCTGCACCAGGGCGTTCATCCGGGCTTCCTCCAAGGCCTGCTCAGTTTCGCTGCTCGAGTCGTAATCGGGCCCCTGTTTGGGTGGGTGAGAATGTGTGCGAGGTGGAAAAAAAAAAAATGAAATAATGATAAAGTGAATTCTTCGATGGTTATGAATATGCAGCAGACGGGCGATAAATAAATATTGTTATCCCTAAGACATTACGATTGTCGTTACATCTAGGTGACTCATTTTATACAACTTTTACAAACCATTGAATAGTAAGAGGACTTTCAAATCAGCTGAATGTGTTAATTGGTCTCATATTTCATAAATGGATTTGCTAGGTAACACTATAATTTATTCTTTCTATATACTAAGCATGCACGCATCTCACAACAGCGGATTTGAAAAATTATTGGGCTATATAGGAGCTTTAGAAAGTTTGATTTTTACACAACTTTCAAATAGTATAAATTGATCGGTAGTATTAAGGCTGTGTTCCATTTGTTGAATTTTAACTGAAACTTGACATTCTGACAACTAATTTAAATGGTTGAAATATGTTGTTGTTACGGATTTGGATTTGGATAACATTGGATTTGCTTTCTAGTACGACACCGAAGGCATTCTTATACCTCTACACTGTAAATAGTTTCCATGTAACGTCCATTAGGGAAACCACGCACATGATATTTTTCCAATATCAATTTTAATCATTTTTATCTGAAATTCACATAACATATGTATGATCCAATAGGTTCTATTGGACAAATCACATGAATTTACTCAAATTATATGAAAATGATAATGACAGCACGTTTTTCTAACTTCTAAATGGCCACTTGGAAGCTGTCCAGAAGTGAAAATAGTGCCAGCAACAATCAATGTGCAACCAGCGATTTGAAATTGGTTCACTGTTGTAGAACCCCTAGTTCCGAAGTACACCTTGCTGCCTGCACCTTGCCATGCACTCTTGCGCTTTTCAGTACCTTCTGGTACAAGTATTTTTGTTTTTGTTTTGATTCGCTGTGTTATTTTGACAGAATATTTGAGGGTGTCTGTTACGGTCTTAGGGGCGAATGATTAAGCTTGGAACCGAGCTTGGGACGAATATGCTAGTACTTCCTGAGCCAACAAATATATTCATTTTCTTCATGACTATCCAGCCGCCGGCGCCAGTGCCTCGGTCCTAAGCTTAACTCACAACGAACAACCCCTCAAATATTCTGTCAAAATAACACAGCGAATCAAAATAAAAACAGAGATTCTAGTACCGAAAAGCGCAAAAATGTATTGTAAGGTGCAAAGTGTAATTGAGACCAAGGGGGCTCTAAAGCAGTGAGCCAATTTTAAATCGCTGAAAATTAACCAGTGAAACCATGGTGGCTAAAAAGTTAAGGAAAGCGCCAATATCACTTAAGTATATAACTATTAATTGATGAATAATGTCTCAACTGCTTCAAAATTATTCGATCATCATGATGCCAACATACATTGTCCTATTATCGCTGGATTTATGGCATTTTTGATACATAGGTCGAATGAAGGAGCTAGGCTAACATTACATCTCGTTACCATATAATTAATGAAACGCAGACTTTCAATCATGAGCAAAGTTTACCCGTTCAGCATATCTCAGCAGCTGGGTAAACTTTACGTAATTTCCTTCACAAATTACCTGTCATTTATTCAGTCTATCTTGCCAAATCACCATGGAGAGTTAAAGTGTCCACCAATACGTGAAAATGATAAAATAGTTTTATCAGAATAAGCGTTCTTTGCGAGCAACGTTCCGAGCGCTTCGCCCATTTAACGGTCGCAATAATCGTCCTACCGAGAGGACTATTCGCAATGTGGCGAAGAAACGTCAGAATATCACCACTGTACGCGAAAGTGTGCAGGAGAACCCACGGCAGTTGATTCCGCACCCATACAAGATCGAATTGACCCAGGAGCTCAAGCCTAACGATCATAGACAGCGCTGTGTGTTGGCGGATTGGGTTTTGGAGCAGTTGGAAATAGATTCCGATTTTTTTCGAAAACCCTTCTTCAGCGACGAGGCCAATATCTAGACGAACGGGTATGTGAACAAGCGAATTGTCGAATTTTGGATAAGACCAATCCACACTAGGTCCACCAAGTGGCAATGCATCCCCAGAAAGTCACTGTATGGTGTCCGTACTTCTACGAAAACGACACTGGCGAGGCCATCACTGTCAATGGAGATCGCTTCAGATAGATGATTACCAACTTTTTCTGGCTTAAACTGGACGATATGGAAGTGAACGATATGTGGTTCCAACAGGACGGAGCAACATGCCACACAGCGCACTAAACAATCGATATTCTGCATGAGCGATTTCCGGGTGTGGTTATTTGCCGCGGAGGCTGGCCACCAAGATCGTGTGATTTAACACCGCCTGACTTTCTCTTGTGGGGTTATGTCAAGTCGCAAGTCTAGGCCAATAAGCCGCAAACCACAGGATCCTAAGATATGTATACCATAGTTCGGGAAATCACCCAATAAGAAAATTCAAAACTGGATCGAAAAGTATTTACCTCCAGAATACCTACGTTCCTCATATTCAGAAAAAGTACTAGCACACTAGCGCCACGTAGCGAGATAATTTTACCTACTGGTCACCAATCGAAAGGTTTTGATTCCCTGAACAACATTTTCGATGACGCAATCATGCCAAATGGACAAAATACCAAACTCAAAACACCCCACCGCAAAAAAAAAAAATAATTTATTCACACAGAAAAAAACCACCCGCCTTTCCACAACCCAACCAATAAAAAATATTTTTATTTTTTCTAACTCCTCTTTGCGTCACACACCCCCCCCGGAAAACACCCCCCCCCCCCCCACCCTTAAATAAAAAATAATATTTTCCCCAAAAAAAAATAATGCATTGGATTTCCACCCCCAAAAAACCCCCCCCCCAAAAACCACCCCCAGTAGAACCACCCATTTCGAGAGTTATATCAACAATCAATGTGCAAGTAGCGATTTGAAATTAGTTCACTGTTGTAAAGACTGTATTCGATGAAATTTGGACACACGCAATTTTTCGTAACTTTTTAGCGTGTGGGTAAAAATTATTGAAATTTTAACTGAATGTATTTCATTGTGTTGTGTCAATTGTGTAATGAGTTTCGTGAAAATCGGTCGAGTGATTTCAGTGATGGCTTCGAATGAAGAAATAGTGCGCCAACAAATTTTGGGCACTCACTTCGACCCAAACGCTTCTCATCGATGGATCGGAAAACAGCTCGGAATCGCACATTCAACCGTATCTCATGTGATCAAAACGTTCAAGGACCGTAAGACAACCAAGCAGAAAAATGGTAGTGGCAAAAAACGTGGCACATCAAATCCGGAGAAGGCCAGGATGGTATTGAACCAATTTAAGCGTTATCCCAACATTTCGATCAGGGATGTTGCGAAAAATGCGAAAGCTTCAGTTTGTTTTGTGCAGAAAACAATGAAACGTTCTGGATTACATGTGTACAAGGTCCAGAAGGCACCGAACCGGAGCGATAAACAGAACTCGGTGGCCAAAACTCGTGCAAGAAAACTGTACAGGGAGTGGCTCACAAAACCGTTCTGCATTGTGATGGACGATGAGACCTACATTAAAGCCGACACCAAACAAATGCCAGGACAGGAACACTACGTCGCCACCTCTAAGTTGGCCGTTCCGGAGAGTGTACGAAAGAAGAAACTGTCGAAATTCGCCAAAAAATTCCTTGTCTGGCAAGCGATCTGCGGATGTGGCAAAATGAGTCAGCCCTTAATCACCTCTGGGACCGTCAACGGACAAATCTACAAGGACGAATGCCTCCAAAAACGACTTCTGCCCTTCTTGAGATCTCACGATGGCCCGACACTGTTTTGGCCGGATTTAGCATCTTGCCACTATGCCCGGCCCGTCTTAGACTGGTACAAAGATAATAATGTAGTTTTTGTAACAAAAGACGTCAACCCTCCAAACACTCCGGAACTGCGCCCAATTGAAAATTTTTGGGCAATCATGAAGGCAAAGCTCGTTGAAACTCCAAAACTGATAGAAAATAAACTTGAACTAAAGAAAGGGTGGTTAAAAGTAAGTTAGCAAGTCGGTCCTACCCTTTCCCAAAATTTGATGAAAGGGGTCAAGGCAAAGGTGCGGGCATTTGGGTTGGGAGAAAAGATTCAATAAACCAATGATGTCAAAACTTAACCATTTAGTAGGACTTTATTTCCAAAAAGTTTGAAAAGAATCGGGCTCAAGGCAAATTTTTGGTGACCTATTTTGTGTGTCCAAATTTCATACAGTACTTTCAATACCCCCCCCCGAAGCAAAGCACGCAGTCCGCACCCTTCCACGCACCCCTGCGCCTCTCAGCACCTTTTTGTACTTGTTTTTTTTTTTTTTTTTTTTTTCTCTGTTTTATTTTGAATATTAGGGGGTGTATTGGTGTGAACTATGGTATTAAAGGGCGATACGGTCAACATTTGGTCAATATCAACTTGACGTATTTCTTTCAATTTTGCATTTAAAAAACCTGAACACCCCTCATTTTGAAGGTGTGTGTTTGTAGAATGTTGCTCCTATTTTGATTTTGGAATTCACTCTTCAGTTGTCAAAATGCCGTCCAAGCAAGAAGAGCAGCGTATCAAAATTTTGCTCGCGCATCGCGAAAATCCGAGCTACTCGCACGCAAAGTTGGCAAAATCGCTAAAAGTTGCCAAATCAACCGTTACAATTGTAATTAAAGTGTTTGGGGAACGTTTGTCGACAGCCAGGAAGTCTGGATCGGGGGGAAATCGAAAACCGGAAGCCGCTGAGACGACAAAGAGAGTTGCCGGTAGTTTCAAGCGAAACCCTAACCTGTCTCTCCGAGATGCCGCAAATAAGCTGGGTGTATCGTCTACAACCGTGCATCGAGCCAAAAAACGAGCCGGACTATCGACTTACAAGAAGGTAGTGACTCCAAATCGCGATGATAAACAAAATACGACGGCCAAAGCGCGATCCCGGAGGCTGTACACGACGATGCTGACGAAGTTTGACTGCGTGGTAATGGACGACGAAACCTACGTCAAAGCCGACTACAAGCAGCTTCCGGGACAGGAGTTTTATACGGCAAAAGGAAGGGGAAAGGTAGCAGATATTTTCAAGCACACGAAACTGTCAAAGTTCGCAAAGAAATATCTGGTTTGGCAAGCCATCTGTACCTGTGGCTTGAAAAGCAGCATTTTCATAGCTTCCGGGGCTGTCAACCAAGAAATTTACGTGAAAGAGTGTTTGAATAAACATCTGCTGCCTTTCCTGAAGAAACACGGTTGTTCCGTACTGATTTGGCCGGATTTGGCATCTTGCCATTACGGTAAAAAGGCCATGGAGTGGTACGCCGCCAACAACGTGCAGGTGGTTCCCAAGGACAAGAACCCTCCCAACACGCCAGAGCTCCGCCCAATTGAGAAATACTACAGTCCATCGCAAAATTGAGTGCACACACCTGCTAGTTCACATTTTTCTAACATTTCCAAGACAAATATCACTATGCATGAAAATTTGCCATGGAGTTCAATAAATTAATCTTGCAGCTAGTGATGGGTGCACACATAACATGCAAACTTTTACTCAGTTTTTTAGAATTGTCGAAAATATGATAAATGAGCCATTTTCAATGTCGCAAAATTGAGTGTCCACTTTTGTGTTCGTCAACATATTTCATTTTATGTATTTATCAATTGAAAATTTCCGTGATGTTTTATAACAGTGTCACTATGAGCATCTGTCAGCTGCTAGCAGAGTGGTCAAATTCATTGTTTACTGCAATTCAACTGAGTTCTAATCGAAATGGCTACAAAAAGAAAGGAAACGGATATTAATACGCGAACTCAGGTAATAAGTCTGTGCTGCCGTGGAAAATCATTGCGGGAAATTGCTGAAATCATTGGTAGACCACATTCGACAGTATTCAAAATTATCAAAAAGTGGAAATGCGAAGGGACTGTGAAAAATCTTGCTGGTAGAGGGCGAAAGCGTATTCTAACACCTGGAGATGAACGGCAAATTGTGAGAACATTACGAAAAAATCCTAGAACAAGCATTCCGAAATTGGCTGTGGAGGTTGCTGACAACATTAAAAGACCCGTTAGTGCCGATACCATCAGACGCGCGGCGCACAGACATAATTTGCATGGCCGAGTTGCTAGGAAAAAACCACTTCTCTCAAAAGCAAACATCAAAAAGTGGCTGGAATTTGCAAAAGAACATGTGGACAAGCCTCAGGATTTCTGGAACACAGTAATTTTCACCGATGAAACGAAAGTGAACTTGTTTGGATCGGATGGAAGGCAAATGGTGTGGAGAAAGCCAAGATCGGAGCTGCAATCACAAAATTTGTGCCCAACCGTTAAGCATGGAGGAGGAAGCGTAATTATGTGGGGCTCGATGGCGGCTAGTGGAACCGGTACTATGGAGTTTATAGAAACGACCATGGATAAAATGGGTTATCTCAACATCCTGAAACGAAATCTTCAACCTTCGGTGCAAAAATTGGGATTACCACGGGTTTATTACTTCCAGCAAGATAATGATCCCAAGCATACCTCCTACGTAGTACGTGAGTGGTTGCTCTATAATGTCCCGAAACAACTCAAAACTCCTCCCCAATCACCTGATTTAAATCCTATTGAGCATTTGTGGTGTGAGGTTAAGAATCGACTAAAAAATGTTAACCCAACAAATAAGAAGGATCTCAAATCGGCGATTCAGAACATTTGGGAGAATATTCCATCATCGGTGACTAAGAAGCTAGTGGAGTCGATGCCGCGTCGCTTACAAGCCGTGCTGGAGGCCAAGGGAGGACACACCAAATATTAAATAATTTGTTTTTTTTTATGTCTACGGGCATTTAAACTTGTTTTTATTAATAAAAAGTTGACTGTGCACTCAATTTTGCCAGGTGAGAATTGATGTTTTTTTTTCTTTTTAATTTTTTTTGTAATGAATTCATTTGTTATTGTTTTTATTTTGACACCAATCATATGGAAGAGAAATAAAGTAATTGTTAAACTATGATTGATGTCATTTAATTTCTTTTAATCCCTGAAAAACGTTACATTACTAATGAAACTATAGGTGTGCACTCAATTTTGCGACTGACTGTATGACATTCGGTTGTACTTTTTTCAATGGCTCATCCAAACACAAACCAAAGGAACAAAACCTGTACAGAGTGAATTATTATGTTTTCATTATCAAAGGGCCAATGAATCATTTTTTTTTTTTAACTTAATTGTTTATTTATAAGGCTCAAGTGCCATAGGCATAACGGAGCCGAGTTCTTTTTCATTTTTACAACGATAATAACTTACTTACTAGGTTAGTTTTGGAAAGCCGAAAAACTCGCGGCTTGGTCGAGGTTAGGGATTACAATGATTCGGGAAGGAATAGGGAAGTAGGAATCTTAACGTTGGCTATCAACAGCAGATTGGCGATGCTATATCGATGCTGTATGTCTGGCGTAGATGTTGCATTGGGTTAAGCTGTAACGATACAATAGAAGCGGTATTACGGGGGAGGGGGCGAGATGGACATGTTAAAGCGACAGCTAAGAGAGGATCAAACGAAAATAAATGACGATTTGTTGGATTGTATCGTTGGAAGGAGAATCTTATGTTCCCGCGGGTTTCGCGTTAGTGTTTCTGCTTACGGGTCCACCCCACCGTTTTTAGCCCTTCATACAGTGATATTGTGAATTCAGATCGGTGGCTCAATTTGATCTTGCTATTGAGTGAAGCTGCATCCAAGCCCTGGGCATGAAGGGATGGTGGCTACCATACATACCATACAAACGCATCGTCACTGGCAACGTGTCTATGTGCTAAATTTCAGCTCGATTGGATAAAGGGGAAGTTGGTTAACTAGCCCTCCCGAGATTTGCATTACCCGTGCAAGCCAACGTGCAAACACCGGACACAATCGAATTTAATTTAAAGGATTTGAAAATAAAAACATCCGAGTTTCAGCGGGGACTCGGTGAGCAACATATTCCCTAGCAGAGTCCTGCAGTGTAATCGGGGAATTCGTATATTAGCACGTGATTAAAGTGTGAAAGACACCGCGCCGTCTAGGCCAAGCGATATGTTGGTGTGGAGAAACGAACAAAAAAAAACCTCGTATGCCGCACGCTCCCATTCGTTCGGCAGTTTCAGCTTTTCAATATGCACGAGAAGCGGAAGAGAGAATGCATGAAAAAATCGTCTTCCACAGGACTGCTACGACAAACATCATGATCGCGACCGAAAAACGGCAGAACGACTGCGCCATTTTGTCCATTCATTCCTCCGTTCTCGTTGTGCAAAGTGAATGCAGAAAACGTACGCGTTCACGCAGTTACGGGTGAAAAGCGATCCCTCTTCAAGCACTGGCCTTCCCCCCCCCCCCACCGCGGGCCGCCCACCCCCCCCCCCCCCACCACAAAAAATAAACCCCCAACCCCCCCATTTTTTATTTTTTCTCACGGGGGCGTCCAAAACTACCACACCCCAAAAATTTAATTTTTAAACCCCCCCCCCCCCCCCCTAAACTTTTATATATTTTTTCCAACCCCCCCCCCCCCTGCTTAAAGTGTAGGTAGACTTTATCAAAAAAAAATTTAATATATGTGGAAAATTTTCTACGATATGTTTGAGGAACGAATTATGAAATAAAACTTAAACAATCAAGTAATTCCGTTATTCGTTTTTATTTTATTTCATAAAAACAGCAAAAATTAACAAAAAAATCAATTATGCAAATGCTAAGATGCTCAAACCATGGCTGCTTAAACCAGTTATTAAAGCCCGTCAGTCGAAGTTCTGGTGGGATAGTTTTTTGGATGTTAAGTCCAATGATTTCGACGAAACGTGATTCTATTCAAAGAACTTCCGTAGCTCCGCTCACGTCGACCTCACAAAGAATTTCTTCCTAACGTTGCTGTAGAATCTTGGGTGGCCTTATTTTCTTAGTCGACCTTGTGGACCTTCTTAGTCTGCCTTGTGGATGCTTTTGCGGTGACGATCTGCATTAATTTTTGTCGCAAAAACAGTTCACAATTAGAGCAAATGCGGTTATTTTTGCTTTTACCTTAGATGCCAAGTAAAGTTTATCTTCTTAGAAAGTTTTCCAAAGCAAGTTGACGTCTTCTCAGGCCTGTTTATGTATTTTCTGCTTTTTCCCACCCTGCACTATAGCATTGCTTGAACACGTCTTTTTCCGTAACTTCAGCGTTTGACAGGCAATCACAACCGGATATAACTAAGCCCCTCTTCTAAATGTATGTCAAATGGGAGCATGTCAACTATCAAATGTCATCCCATTCACGTATGAATGAAAATACTAAATGGTTGACATCATAAGGTGCACGTATTGAGTTGGTGCCTTGCATTCGCTCTCTCGATATTGTTTTAAAAAAAAAAAAAAAAAAGAGAAACACAACCAACACGCTCTACACGGCCAGCCACTTTAAATCAGTTTTGACTCACTTTCGCCAAAAATGGAGTCACTTAAATTTGAGTAAATGTAACTGGGATTGACAAGTCGACAAATCAAAAACATGGACTCAAACCAGATGGATGTTTTTGATTTGTAGACTTGTCTATCCCTGTTACATTTACTCAGATTTGAGTGACTCCACTTTTGATGCAAGTGAGTCAAAAACGACTCAAAACTGAGTTAAAATGGATGGCCGTGTAATTACTGTCTCTTTTTGTATCTTTTATCCTTTCGAAAAGATAGTTAGAGACAGTAATTTTAGCGTGTTACATTAAACCCCGTTCACATTACCCTAGTAGCACACTTGACTCAATTACATCACAATCAAGTTGCTGTAACTAATTATGATGGTTTGGTGTCGCTTGGGTACAACCTACATTACGTGATATAAAGTATCTTGATATAATCCGACTTGGATATCGATTTGGAAAATTCCTCTTTGACCCTTCGGATTCTTGTAGAATCTGCTTGGAAGTTGATTAGGAGAAAACGTATAAATTCTAATCATTTTGGAGAAAATGGCGCCTAAACGCAAAAGAAAGGGACAATCTCTGGATTCCCCTTCTAACAATATTGATTTGAGCAATCAATTCGATATTCTGACTGATGATGAGAATGATCCATCAGTCAGGCAAAAATCTTCGAAGCATTCCCGAATTAATGCAGGGAAAGAAAAGGTTCCACCTATTGTGGTAACAACATCTGATTTTCATGGGCTCCGTAAGGAACTCACGAATTTCATAAAAGATTCGAAATTTTCCTTTCAAATTGGTCGTCGGGGTGAATGCCGTGTATTGGCTGAAACCTTGATCGGATTTAAACTTCTCGTTGAGTATCTTGCTCAAAGAGGCATCAAATTCTTTACACATGACACCAAAACTGAACGTCTGTTCAAGGTGGTCTTAAAAGGTCTAGCCAGTGGTGAATCCCTGGATGAGATCAGACAAGAAATTATTAAATTGCTTGGAGTTACACCAGTTCAAGTGATAAAGATGAAAAAGAAATCCCAACCAGGCGATTCTCGCAATGGGATTTCTAAAGATTTTTATTTAGTTCATTTTAAATCAAATGAACTGAATAACCTCAAGGCATTGGAAAAAGCCAGCCTTATGCTCCATGTCAGAGTGAAGTGGGAACACTTCAGGAAGACTGGAGGAAATTCTCAACACCTCACCCAGTGCCGTAAATGCCAGGGATGGGGTCACGGGACGAAAAATTGTCACATGGATGCCAAATGCATGCATTGTGGCGATTCCTCTCACGCCAAGGACAACTGTCCTGTGAAGGATCCCAAAAATTTTAAATGTGCGAATTGTGGTGGAAACCACAAATCCAATTTTTGGGAATGCAAGACTCGCAAAGCGATCTTGAATTCTCGTGCTAAGCATCAGGTAGGGACCGCTTCACGTTCCCGACCAGGTAATTATTCCTCGGCTGTTAACAACGGTCATCGAGGAGGAAATCCAACATTCGTACCGGAAGGTACGATCAATGCCCAACCGTCAAATTTTCCACTGCTATCTGCTGTTAACAATGGTCAGCGAAGTACAAATGTACCCGTAAGTACAAACAGAGCACAAGTTTTCAATACTCAATTCTTACCTGCTGGTAGCAATGTACAGCTAGGTAATGGAGCTTCCTACGCTGCCGTTACAGCCGGTAGAAACCAAAATTCTACCAGAAATGTTGAAGATTTTGACTTAGGTAGCATAACCGCTCCAAAAATGGATTTTTTACAGAAATCATTAATCGATATGATTAATGGAATGTTAAATACAAACTCCATGTTTGATGCAATTCAAACTGGTATAAAATTTGCAAACAATATTGTCATGACCCTGAAATTCAGCAATGGGTATTAAGACACTGAATATTTTAAATTGGAATGCTCGATCTCTTAAAAATAATGAAGACGAGGTGTTTAACTTTTTACGAGTTCATAACGTGCATATTGCCGTTGTAACTGAAACTTTTCTTAAACCAGGTGATAAAATAAAAAGGGACCCTAATTATTTCGTACACCGCAATGATCGTCTTGAAAGTCCAGGTGGTGGCGTTGCCATAATTGTTCATAGGCGTATCAAACATCAAATTCTTTCTTCATTTGATACCAAAGTTTTTGAAACTTTGGGGGTTTCTGTTGAAACAAAATTTGGTCAACTTACACTATTAGCTGCCTATTTACCATTCCAATGCGTAGGTCAGCAAAAGAATCTTCTCAAGGGTGACCTACAGAAGCTTACCCGTAATAGGTCAAAATTCTTCATTATTGGTGATTTTAATGCAAAACACCGATCGTGGAATAATGCTCAAAGTAATTCCAATGGTAATATACTATTTGATAATTGTTCTGCGGGTTATTACACTATCCAATACCCAAACAGCCCAACTTGCTTTTCTTCTGCCAGAAATCCCTCAACTATTGATTTGGTCTTAACTGATTCATGTCAACTTTGTAGCCAATTGGTTACCCATGCTGACTTCGGTTCGGATCACCTTCCAGTAACTTTTGAAATATCTCAAGAAATAATTTCTAATCCAAACAGTTCTACTTTCAATTATCATAGAGCTGATTGGAACCAATATCAAACATTCATGGAATATAACTTTGATCCTAATATTCCTTTGGAAACTAAAAATGATATCGATAATGCTCTTGACTCTCTGACTACTTCCATAGTTGAAGCAAGAGCTGTCTCAGTTCCAAAATGCGAGGTAAAGTTCAATACAATTATAATAGACGACGATCTTCAGCTTTTGATCCGTCTGAAAAATATCCGTAGAAGACAATATCAAAGAACACGCGATCCCGCCATGAAAGTTATCTGGCGAGATTTGCAAAAACAAATTAAAAAACGCTTCTCTGCCCTGAGGAACCAACAATTTGAAAATAATGTGTCAAAAATAGAGCCGAGTTCCAAACCTTTTTGGAAACTCTCTAAAATTTTAAAGAAACCTCAAAAGCCTATTCCAGCGCTCAAAGAAGGTGATAAAATATTGCTAACAAATGTGGAAAAAGCTCAAAAACTTGCTGAGCAGTTTGAGAGTTCCCATAATTTCAGTTTGGGTCTTACTAGTACTATTGAGAATCAGGTTTCTCTTGATTATCTGAATATTTCCTCAAGGGAAAATATTTTTGATGAATCCTGGGGTACTGATTTGGATGAAGTAAAAACTATAACTAAAAAGTTAAAAAATATGAAGGCTCCAGGTGATGATGGAATTTTCTATATACTCATCAAAAAACTCCCAGTGAGTACCTTGTCTTTCATGGTAAAATTATTTAATAAATGTTTTCATTTGTCATACTTTCCTGGCAAATGGAAAAATGCCAAAGTTGTTCCAATTTTGAAGCCCGAGAAAGAACCAGCTGAAGCTTCTAGCTACAGACCAATAAGTTTACTTCCTTCAATCAGTAAACTTTTTGAAAAGCTAATTTTGAATAGAATGATGCTTCACATCAATACAAACTCAATTTTTGCAGATGAGCAATTTGGATTTCGCCATGGCCATTCAACTACTCATCAACTTTTGAGAGTTACTAATTTAATTCGTTCAAACAAATCTGAAGGCTGCTCAACTGGAGTTGCTCTTCTAGACATAGAAAAAGCATTCGACAGTGTTTGGCATGAAGGTTTGATTGCTAAATTGAAAAACTTTAATTTTCCGCTCTATATTATGAAATTAATTCAAAATTATTTAACTGACAGAACTCTGCAGGTAAATTATCAGAATTCCAAATCTGATCGACTACCTGTTAGAGCTGGAGTTCCTCAGGGTAGCATTCTTGGGCCGATACTATATAACATTTTTACTTCCGACCTCCCTGATTTGCCTCAGGGTTGTCAGAAATCCTTGTTTGCTGATGACACAGGCATCTCCGCTAAAGGAAGAAGTCTTCGTGTCATTTGCAGGAGACTGCAGAAAAGTTTGGACATTTTCTCTTCTTATTTACAGAAATGGAAGATTTCTCCCAACGCTTCCAAAACTCAACTAATAATATTCCCACATAAACCTAGAGCTTCTTTTTTGAAACCTAGTAGTAGTCACATCGTTACTATGAGCGGTGTTACAATTTCCTGGTCAAGCGAAGTGAAATACCTTGGTCTATTACTTGATCAAAAATTAAATTTTAAAAATCACATTGAAGGCATTCAAGCCAAATGTAATAAATATATAAAATGTTTATATCCTCTTATAAACAGAAAATCCAAACTATGTCTGAAGAACAAACTACTAATATTTAAACAAATTTTTAGACCGGCCATGCTTTATGCTGTTCCAATATGGTCTAATTGTTGTGCTACCAGGAAAAAAATACTTCAAAGGATTCAGAACAAAGTTCTGAAGATGATTTTGAAGCTGCCTTCTTGGTACAGTACTAACGAAGTACATAGAATTTCGAATGTTGAGACTTTAGATCAAATGTCCAACAAAATAATTAATAATTTCAGACAAAAATCGTTGCAATCTTCTATTGCAATGATTAATTCCCTTTATGCTTAGTTAAGATTAATTTTAGTTTGTTTTTAGTTTTAAGATTATTATTGTTATACTGACACGCAGGAATAAAAACCTGTTTAAAATACTGAACTGCTAAGGCATGAACAATGTAAACAAAATTAGATACATATTTTAACAATTAAGGTTGATACGTTACGGTAGTAGCTGGAGCACCTAGATTAACATGAAATGTAAATATAAATAAATTTGGAACAAATAAAGAGTTAAAAAAAAAAAAAAAAGTATCTTGATATCAAATGCCATGCAAATTATTTCCAATGAAAACTAGATGTATAGATGCTAGTATCAAGATAGTCTATATTACGTATTATAAGTTGTAGTGAACGGGATGTTATGCTAAATTCCTTAATTAGATGCCATATTATACTGATTTGATGTATTGCTTCAAACCCCAGCCGCCGCCCCCCCCCCCCCCCACACACCACCCCCCACCCCCCCCTCTCTTTTTTTTTTTTTGTTGGGTGGATTGTTATTTTTGCCCCTCCCCCCCGCCCATAAAAATATATATATATAAATTGAAACAGACAAAATATATTATTTTTTTTTTTTCCCCCACCCCACCCCCCATCTCCCCCCAACCCCCTCTTTTTCTTTTTTTTTTTTTCGCCCGCCCCCCCCCCGCAGAGAGAATCGCATCCACCCCCTCTCCCCCCCCGCCGCTCGCCCCCACCACTGTGTCTTCCTCCCCCTCTTGTGGTTGTGTCTATTTTTTTTTTTCGCGCCTTGTGTTGTCTTCTCACCCCCCCCCCCCCCAGCTTATTATAGCATGCCACCCCACCCCCCCCTATTTTCTCACTATTATTTTTTTATTACTGCCATACTTATTTTTTTTGCTCAACAAGGTTGTTGTCCTTCTTCCTTCCCGCCCCGCGTGGAAAAAACCGCCCCCGCGCCCCCGCCCCCCGCCGGGGATTAGAAAAAAAGAAAAAATAACAGGATGGCACGAGGATAATTCGCAAGGTCTTAACAATTGTTTTAATCCTTCGTGTATAACGTCGAAGTGTATGAATATCCGTGTCAGCGCAGATAACGGCAAGCTGGCAACCCTGTCATCCACCGACTTTAACGCGACGCGTTTAGCTGTCAAAGCTTCGCGTCAGGATTGATAGGTGACAGATGTCAATCGATGATGTGACAAAACGAACATTTCCGGTATCGATAGATAGTCCGCGATACCGTTTGCTAGATAAAGTGTGATTAATCATTAATAAAGTGTGAAGAGCAGAAAATAAAGTTAATTTAGTGGTGGTAGTGAGCTAGGTCGTTCTGAAGTCGACTATTCGAATTAATCCACGGCGTAAAAGGTGAAAAGGAATAGTTGAGAAGGTTTGCTGGGAAAATCCCAATTATTTATTGAGTTTGCTCTGAAGTCCGTCGTCCGATAGCTCGTTCTTAGATCCGCGAAATACCTGGAAAGAAAAGAAAAGTAAAGTATTAAATATAATTAAGGTTAATATTAAAATCGATAATTCTAAATAAATCCTGTAGGCTGTGCCTCGTGTAAGGTGAAGGCGGAAAGTAGGGTGTAAAAAACACAAAGGCTACCGAATTGTTAGTCTAACCTAAAATGCTAGAATGTGAAATTTATACTTACATGAAACATTTCATTACAGTTGAAGCATACTTACGCTCTCAAAACCGGCCCGTCTTTTTATTGCACCCCCCTTGACAAAGCTTCAAAATTCGTCAAAATGGATAAAAGTCAGACGACGAAAGGACAAAATGCTGAGGAATCGAGCTGTGTGGCCTGTCGACGTCCGGACGGTGCAGAGGACATGGTCCAGTGCGACCGCTGTGACGTTTGGAAACACTTTTCGTGCGCCGGGGTAAATGAAAGCGTCGCAGGGCGATCGTTTTTGTGTGGCAACTGTTCCACTCAGCAAGCCGATGACGTCATCTCAGTGCATACCGGATCTAATCGTTCCAGCTCAACATCAGAGTTTTCCGTCTGCCTGAGCCAACTGGTAGAACGTCAACGTCTAGAGCGTGCTCGCCTGGAATTGGATATACAACGACGTCATTTAGACGAGCAACAAAAATTAATCGACAACGCCCTTGGTGGGGAGGAAACAGACGGTCGTGATGGTGGATTATCCGGTGATCCGGGCAACGAAGCCGCTGCTGCGGCCTCCTACGAATGTGTCGGAACAACATACCAACCAGAAACACCTCTTACCTCGTCAGTGTTTCCATCCGAGACGCAGACCAATGCCCCCCCGCCAGCTGTGCCAGTGACGGTTTCAATTCCCTTAACAGCGCTTGAACCGAACACGGTGAAATTTGTCCATGGAATGAAGGATCCTAAATCAGCCTTACAGGAGCTCAGGGACCGAGTTGAGCAGTGTGAAAAGCGCGCCAATCCAACACCTGAACAGCTGGCTGACCTACATTCTCAGGTGGAATTGTGCCGCAAACTTTTGGAAAACATCGAGACAAGCGCAGCAAGCAACGAATCGGCTCTACGACAGAACGCGAACAAACCGATGGAGAAGCAATCGTCGCATCTAGCAGCGAGTACGTCGCGAGCGATAAACCAGTCCGGCACCATACCCAAGGTTAACCGATCGTTGCATACGGTCGCCGAAGATTATCAGATGCATTCCGGTTACCAATCCGCCGACGGGGCAGTAGGAGGAATGATATCGCCAGGTAACCTCTGGCCGTTGAAACTGCCGGTAAGCCAAACGGGCCAACCTTCGGTAAGTCGAGCAGTCGAATCATCGGAAATGCATCCGAACGATATGGAACCCCCAGGTAAGCGTCAAGCCTTGAGTTATTCCTTTAAAAATACGACCAATTTCGCCTCTGATTATGACCCCACGACCAATAAATCAATCTCCCGAGAGCAGCTGCGATTTGACGCGCGCCCGGGACATTTTTGTTTGCCCTCTACAAATTCCCATGAGCAGCTGCGAGATTCATTCGCGCACTCGAATAGGGTGACTATGCCCAGCAGTCAGCCCGAACAAAACCCAACCGGTGTGCAAACGCGTAACGCCCCCTCGCGTACGGTTGAGTTGACTTTTCCCCCTCGTCAGTCACAAAGCGCTCAACGTAATCAAATGTTTCCCAGCCATGAACTAGTACGTCCAACGCAGCAGCAGCTAGCAGCAAGACAGTCCCTGGCTAGAGAACTTCCTCGATTTTCCGGCGATCCCGCTGATTGGCCGATCTTCATCTCCAGCTACCGCTACACCACCGACGCTTGTGGATACACGGATGGGGAGAACATGCTCCGCTTACAGCGATGTTTATCGGGACCAGCGCTCGAAACAGTGCGCAGTCGCTTGGTGCTACCAGCAGCAGTACCGCAGGTCATCGAGACCCTCCGAATGCGCTTCGGAAGACCGGAGTTGCTCATCAATGCCCTACTCCGGAAGGTGCGTGAAACCCCGGCTCCAAGGCCCGACAAGCTCGAAGGACTCATCGAATTCGGCATGGCCGTACAAGCGTTGTGTGACCATATTGAGGCCGCCAACGAAAGTGCTCATCTCTCAAATCCTTCGCTACTCCAGGAACTGGTGGCCAAGCTTCCAGCGGACCAACGGATGATGTGGGCAGGATACAAGCGCGGATTCCAACACGTGGACCTCAAGACCTTTGGCGATTATATGGCGGCTGTAGTACAAGATGCTACAAGCGTTGTGACGTTCGAACCGGAGGTGAAACGCAGTGCTGCCCGTGACCGTCCGAAGCAGAAAGGATTCGTCAACTCTCATGCGACGGAGACATCGAGCAAACCGGGAGACTCATCGAGTGATACGAAGGAAACAGCGAAGCAGTACAGTTGCGTCCACTGCAACAAAAGCGGACACCGAGTCCGCGAATGCTACACGTTCAAGCAGCTTAACGTCGACGATCGATGGAGACGAGTTCGTTCACTAGGTCTTTGTCAGAACTGTTTATTCAATCACGGACGACGGGCGTGTCGAGGTTCTAAAACCTGCGATGTCGAAGGCTGCCAGTTTCGTCACCATCCGCTGCTCCACTCTGCTAGAGGTCCACCAAAGTCGTCGGGGCTATCGGTCCAAGAAGGTGAAAACCACACCCATCGTCACTTGGCTTCTTCGTCGCTTTTTCGAATCATTCCAGTGACCCTGCACGGAACTAATGATTCGATCAACACCTTCGCATTCCTTGATGAAGGCTCCGACCTGACGCTGGTGGAAAGCGATTTGGTCGCTTCGCTAGGCGTGAAGGGTACTCCACTACCGTTATGTCTTCGATGGACTGGAAATACTTCGCGCATTGAAAAGGGTTCGCAGCAGATTACGATAGAGATCAACGGGATCGGACAAGACAAACGGCATAAATTGCTGAACGCCAGAACCGTTAGCAACCTTGGACTTCCCGCGCAATCGTTCCAAATGGATGAAGCAGAAAAGCAGTATCAGCATCTGAAAGGCATTCCGATAACCAGCTACGAGAACGCTGTACCCAAAATTCTCATCGGAGTAGACAATCTACGCTTGGCAGTGCCACTTAAAGTACGGGAAGGCGATGGATCAGCACCGGTGGCGGTTAAAACCAGACTCGGTTGGTGCGTATACGGCCCACGAAGAAGTAGCAATCAAGCATCTTACAGCTTTCACGTCTGTGAATGTTCCTGCGACGAAGCGCTCCACGAGTCGGTGAAGGATTTCTTTGCCATTGAAGGAGCTGGAGCGAGGCCTGCAGAAATTCCGCTGACAAGAGAAGAAGAGCGAGCACTAACGATCATGGAAGCTACTACGCGACGAGTTGGAAATCGTTTTGAAACTGGACTGATATGGAAGGAAGATCAGGTAGAATTCCCAGACAGCTACTCCATGGCAGTGCGTCGACTAGAGTGCCTAGAACGCAGAATGGAACGCGACCAAGGACTAAAAGAGAATCTCCACCGACAAGTAAGCGAATACCAAGCGAAAGGCTATGCGCATCAGGCTACGATAGCAGAACTGGAAACCGCCGATCCAAGAAGAGTGTGGTACCTCCCGATCGGAGCAGTGACAAATGTCAAAAAACCAGGGAAAGTCCGTGTCATCTGGGACGCGGCGGCTAAAGTTAATGGCGTCTCGCTGAACAGCGAGCTTCTCAAAGGTCCAGATCAACTCTCCTCTCTTCCGGCTATTCTGTTTCGCTTTCGGGTGTATGGGGTGGCAGTCAGCTCGGACATCCAGGAAATGTTCCACCAAATCCGAATCCGAGAAAATGACAAGAATTCGCAACGTTTCCTTTGGCGTGCCAACCCGTCCGAAAAGCCTACGGTCTACTTGATGGACGTCGCCACATTCGGCAGCACCTGCTCGCCAGCTTCGGCCCAATTCGTTAAAAATCGAAATGCCGAGCAACATCGCGAACTTTTCCCGGAAGCGGCGAAAGCGATTGTCGACGACCACTACGTCGACGATTATTTAGCGAGTTTCAGCTCGGAGGAAGAGGCGGCTGAAGTGGCACACGACGTACGACACGTACACAGCTGTGGAGGGCGAGTACATCGCTGCAGTCCGGATGTTATGATTCGTACGGCCACCAAGCGACTAGGAGAAGTGCAAAGCGAGACAGATAAGCTTCTGAATCTGGTCGAAGGAGGGAAGGTTGAAAGGGTGCTCGGCATGCTGTGGAGTTCGGCAGCCGATGAGCTGAGCTTTTCCACCCAAATGAGCGAAGAGGTGCAAACGTTGATTCGTACGGCCACCAAACCAACGAAGCGACAAGTTCTACGATGCGTGATGACGCTATTCGATCCACTTGGGTTGCTCTCGCCCTTCATTATACACGGGAAGGTCTTGATTCAGGACCTTTGGCGTGAAGGCACAGAGTGGGATGAGCAAGTCAGTGCAGACGTCTATGCGAAGTTGCGGCGGTAGGTACAGATGCTTGAGTACATCGCTGCAGTCCGGATTCCCAGATGTTATTTCCATCACGCCAATCAAAATACCTACGAAAACTCCGAATTCCACGTATTCGTCGACGCCAGCGAGGAGGCGTACTCCTGTGCGATAAATTTGCGCACATTCGACGGGAATAGTGACCCACAGTGCTGTTTAATCGCCGCCAAATCGAAGGTCGCTCCGCTGAAGCCGTGGTCTATCCCCAGGCTCGAGCTACAAGGGTGCGTTTTAGGTAAACGCTGGTGGAAGTTCGTCAAGGAAAATCACAACATTCCCGTCTCCAAGACGGTGTTCTGGACGGACTCCAGAACCGTATTATCCTGGATTAAGGCGGACCCCAGAAACTACCGACAGTTCGTATCCTTCAGATTGAGTGAAATACTGGAGCACACAACGGCTAACGAGAGGCGGTGGGTCCCGACGAAAGCAAACCCAGCAGATGAAGCGACGAAATGGGGCAGCGGCCCATACTTCGACCACAACAGCAAGTGGTTCCAGGGTCCCGACTTCCTGCGTCTGCCGGAAGACAAGTGGCCTCGTGCCAAGGAGCCAGTGACCGCTACTTCCGAAAAGATGCGTGCAGCAATCTTGTATCACTGTTCGTTCGAACTGGTAATAGAATTTAACCGTTTTTTCTCCTGGGATCGGCTACATCGTGCTACGGCCTACGCTCTCCGGTTTCTACACAATTCGGCCAAACAGCAGCAGAAATACACCGGGCAACTTCAACAAGCTGAACTCCAAGCGGCAGAAGTAGTTATTATCAAGTTGGTGCAACGGGAATCCTACCCAGATGAGGTCGCCGCACTGTCGAGCAAATCACCGAACCAGTCTGGACAGGAGGTAATCGGGAAATACAGTTCCATCTACAAACTAATGCCGATGCTGGACGAAAACGGCTTGATGCGAGAGCGCGGTCGAATTGGTGCGGTTGAAGACGTCAGGTACGAAGTGCGTCATCCCATCATCCTACCGAGGAAACATCATGTGACGGAGCTCCTGGTGTACCGCTATCATCAACGCTACCGCCACGGCAATTCGGAAACTGTGGTTAACGAAGTCCGACAGCTATACAGTATCCCGAGGCTTCGTCTAGTAGTCAAAAAGGTGAGTCGTGACTGCGCTACCTGCAAGATCCGCTAGACCTGTGATTCCACCGATGGCGCCACTACCAACCGCGTGCCTTGCCCACCACGAACGACCGTTTACCTACACCGGATTGGACTACTTTGGTCCACTGCTGGTAAAGCTTGGAAGAGCCAACGTCAAACGTTGGATCGCACTATTCACGTGCCTGACGGTACGCGCCGTCCACCTGGAAGTAGCCTACACGTTGTCAACAGAGTCGTTCATTTCCTGTGTACGTCGATTCGTGGGTCGCAGAGGATCACCTGCTGAATTCTTCGGTGACAATGGGACAAATTTTCGAGGAGCCGAACGAGTACTGCAGGATCAGATAAGCCAGGGACTGTCCACCAGGTTTACTAGTACCAACACAAAATGGAACTTCATTCCGCCTGGAGCGCCACACATGGGTGGCGCATGGGAACGTTTGGTTCAATCTGTCAAGGCAGCGATGGGCGATGCGTACTCCGAGGGAAAACTCACTGACGAGGGGTTGCAGACACTGGTCGTGGAGGCTGAATACTTGGTAAACTCAAGGCCTCTGACGTATTTACCACTCGAGTCCGAGGAGGCAGAGGCACTTACGCCCAATCATTTCTTGATGCTGAATTCTACCGGGTTAAGAATAAGTCTAGAGGAGACGTTGCTACCGTTCAGGGTCAGTCCAGCGAACTCGTGCGTCGAGAAATCCTGGGGAAGTCTTGGGAGTTAATTCAGCACCAGCTTGATGTTTTTTGGAAGCGCTGGTTGGTTGAATATCTTCCGGTGATACGTCGGCAATCGAAGTAGTTCGAGGAAACTATAACGTTACAGGCTGGAGACTTGGTCATGGTAACTGAGCCGACAAAACAACAGGGATGGGAGCGTGGACGAATCATCCGTACTGTCTTGAACCAGGATAGCATACCTCGACAGGCTATCGAGAAGATTGGAGAGAAGGCTTTGCTACGGCCGGTGTCACGGTTGGCACTGCTTGACCTTCAAAAGTTACGTGAGACTCCGGGAAATCCCGGACCACACCAGGGGGAGACTGTCAGCGCAGATAACGGCAAGCTGGCAACCCTGTCATGCACCGACTTTAACGCGACGCGTTTAGCTGTCAAAACTTCGCGTCAGGATTGATAGGTGACAGATGTCAATCGATGATGTGACAAAACGAACATTTCCGGTATCGATAGATAGTCCGCGATACCGTTTGCTAGATAAAGTGTGATTAATCATTAATAAAGTGTGAAGAGCAGAAAATAAAGTTAATTTAGTGGTGGTAGTGAGCTAGGTCGTTCTGAAGTCGACTATTCGAATTAATCCACGGCGTAAAAGGTGAAAAGGAATAGTTGAGAAGGTTTGCTGGGAAAATCCCAATTATTTATTGAGTTTGCTCTGAAGTCCGTCGTCCGATAGCTCGTTCTTAGATCCGCGAAATACCTGGAAAGAAAAGAAAAGTAAAGTATTAAATATAATTGAGGTTAATAGTAAAATCGCTAATTCTAAATAAATCCTGTAGGCTGTGCCTCGTGTAAGGTGAAGGCGGAAAGTAGGGTGTAAAAAACACAAAGGCTACCGAATTGTTAGTCTAACCTAAAATGCTAGAATGTGAAATTTATACTTACATGAAACATTTCATTACAGTTGAAGCATACTTACGCTCTCAAAACCGGCCCGTCTTTTTATTGCACCCCCCCCTTGACAAAAGAAAAAAAAAAAAAAAAAAAAAAAAATATTTTTGCCCTCCCCCCCCCCCCCCCCCCCCCCTCCCCTCTCACCCACACACAAAATTTTTTACAAAAAAAAAAAAACAAAACTAAAAAAAAAATAATATCCCTACTCTCTCATGATCGTTTTTTTTCAAACCCATACCCACCACCAAACCAACAAAAACAAAAAAAAAAAAAAAAAAAAAAAAAAAAAAAATTCTCTGTCCCCGGAAATTCCCCAATATTCCCCCACAGTTTGTCTTAAAAAAAAAAAAATATCTAAATGCTTCAAATGATTCGAACCATTATTATCACGCCAATTAATATTAAAGTCACCAGCCAATATATTTAATTTACTCGAATCAAGAAATACCTCAAGGCAGTCATCTAAAATTTCAACAAAACGCTGGTGACTAGAACTGGGAGAATGATACAAAACACCACAATTACCCATCTTCATGCCATGTACAACTGTTATGCCCAAGATCCAGTTACCATCAACCACTTCGTTGAGGCGAAGATTGAATTGAACTGATTCTTTGACGAAAATATTGTTCACGCCCAAACGCGAACGACAACACCATTAGCAATCAGTGATTCTTCATCATGCATTGGCACAGTTAGCGGTAGGTAGCGACTCACGTGATCGACATTTTTTCATCGTGCATGCTTTCCATGCGTGCTGCAACCAAACAACCGACGAGGCGGAGCGAAGGTGTCGGACAGCCTGTTCCAACCCAATAAATCAGTATAAAAGCGGCGCAGCCATTTTTGTCAGTTTATGTTCGTTATTGAAAGTGTTAACATCGAAGAGGAATAAAATATGTGGAGAAAGCAATAGTCTTTCCTTTAACCATCCTTCCAGCCGAGTCATCATAGTAGCAGTCCACCCGAGAAGGAGCGATCCAGTATTGCCGGTATTTACAGTCTGCCGGCAATCAAGTTGTTGCTTTGACGGACTTGTGGAACCCAAGTGCCAGAGAAGAACACTCACCCACCCCGACGGCTACCTGCTTGAGCGACGCCATCTCCTTTTCTGACGTGTCAGGACGTGTTCGTTTTTGTCGCAAGCGTGCAGGGAAGCAATTGCGTTCATCTTTTGGCGACCGGATCGGCCCCGACATTGGTCCATACGAACCGGATTGAACACCGACGCGAGCTTGGAGAGGATGCCAAAAGGAAACTAGCAAGTGTAAAGTAAAATTGAACAATAAGTGCAAGTGAAATTTGAACCGAACTAAAGACATTGAAGTGTAAAGGTGCAAAATAGTGATGCCTGTTGACCGCACACCAAAAAAGTCCGCCATGGATCCAGAGCAGTTGCAGTTGCTCATCCATCAGCGTGGACAAATTAAAAGAAAGGTGACAAAGATAGCCAATGGCTTTGAGAAGGCTGAAGACTATCCATCGCTTATCACTGCGACGGTCCTGAAAGTGTACGGTCAAAAGTTGGAGCGCCATTATACAGAGTACACCGAAGCCCATCGTGAAGTAATTGCTGTGATTCCAATGGCACAAATCGAGGAGCAAGACAACAAGCTGGACGAGTTTGATGTTTTGCACACGGAGGCGCTCGTCCGGCTGGAACGCTTGAAGGAGTATTTTTCCAAACCAACACCGTCGTCCACTGCAAGTGGAGGAGCAGTGGTTATGCAACATCATCCTCTCAAAGTGCCAATACCTTCTTTCGATGGCCGGTTGGAGAACTGACCCAAGTTTAAGGCCATGTTCGAAGACTTGGTGGTGAAGAGTGGTGATTCTGATGCCGTCAAGCTCCATTATCTTGACAAGGCTTTGGTGAGTGACGCAGCTGGTCTTATAAATGCCAAGATGATTCAAGACAACAACTTCACTCAAGTTTCTAAAAGGTGAGTGCCAAATCCTTGAAAGCTTCCAAAATTCTCGTCACCCTACGGTGCCGAATGAGCCTCAGTCCAAACATTTGAAACCTGTGAATCAGAAAGTTCATACTCTCACGTCCTCTAATACCGATATTCATTGCAAGATTTGCGATGAAAGCCACCGTCATTTTGAGTGTCCTATGTATGCCAAAATGTCTATCCAAGAACGTATAACCAAGGTGAAACAGTTGAGAATTTGCTTCAACTGCCTCCGATCGGGCCACTGTGCAAAGGATTGTTCTTCTAAGCGAAATTGTTGGATATGCCACAAGCGGCACCATTCCCTTCTCCATGAAGAGTTGCCTGCCAGAAAACCTGAGACCGAAACACCCCTTGTTACGAAGAATTCGTCTAATGTTACTGCCGAACCTCTTGCACTTCCTAACGTTTTTCCGTCGACCAGTACGAATTCGTCCTGTTCCTGCAATCATTCGCAAACAGCGAAAACCGTGATGTTGTTAACTGCTATCGTGAATATTGAGAGTGCTGATGGTCAACTGATTTCTTGCCGAGCTATGCTAGATAGTGGTTCCCAAGCTTGTTTCGTGTCTGAGTTTATTGCCAACCGTGTGATGAATCCCCGCGAGCCGACAAATGTGCCGATTACCGGCATAGGTGGAGCAAGAATATATGCGAAAGAGAAGCTGCGTGTTACGATTCAATCCAGATGTTCCGATTTTTCTATCGACATGGAATGCCTTGTGGTTCCAAAAGTAACCGGTATCATCCCATCCGTTAAAATTGCTGTTTCTTCTTGGCCGATCCCTGCTGGAGTTCAACTGGCGGACCCTACATTCCACATGCCGGATAAAATCGACATGCTGATCGGTGCCTCGAAGTTTTTTGCTCTGTTGTAGACTGGTCAGATTCACCTGGGCGATAGTTTTCCCGAACTACATGATACCCATCTGGGTTGGGTTTTCTCCGGAGAAGTCAACGACGATGTCGCTAAACCAGTTTTTACTCATCCTGCTGCCGTAAGTGAGATAATGTGCCGATTCTGGGAAGTTGAGGATCTTTCGCAGTCCACGGAATCTCTTCCGTAGGTAGATGAATGCGAGCAGCATTTTTTGTTCTACGCATCAGCGGACGTCAACCGGACGATACATGGTTTCACTCCCTTTCCGAAAAGATACAGAATTCTTGGCGAACAACCGTTCTGCTGCTCTCCGTCGTTTCTTGATGCTCGAGAGACGATTGAAAATAGATCCCATCTTGAAAAAACTGTATTCCGAGTTTGTTGCTGAATACGAAGCATTGGGTCATAACAAGGAGATCGATGAATCCAATGAGAGCAATTCTCAAGATGCTACTATTTGCCACACCATGCGGGGCAGAGGCCAACCAGTTCGACGACAAAGCTGAGGGTGGTGTTCGATGCCTTTGCGAAGTCCAGACCATCGAATAAGTCACTTAATGAAGTGCTACAAGTCGGAGGTATGGTCCAAAGCGATTTGTTCACTGTTTTTCTACGGTCGGCTAGCTACGAAACGGAATCGCCAGATCTGCTGCCAGATGAAGAACTGCCTGAGCTAAAATCGGTAGCTTTTATTTCGGCTATCGGGTACAATGTTGACAATCTTCCCGTTTTCACTAAGTTTAGCTCTTTTCGCAAGCTGCAAAGAGTACTCGCCTGTGTAAAGCGTTTTACTTCAAACTGCAAGATCAAGGATCCGAGTCTACGTAACCTGAAGTGTCACCTAATGGTTCCCGAGCTACAACAATCGATGGAAGTCATCATAAAGGTAGTGCAACACGATGTTTTGTGGGACGAAATAAGACACATCGAGAACAATGTGCCGTGTAAGAAAATTGCTTCGCTAAATCCTGTTTACGTGGACGGTTTGTTGAGAGTGGGTGGAAGACTACCTAACTCGCCAATTCTGACTAGAACCAAACACCCGTACATTTTACCAAGGCACCCTATTGTCGATTCTTTAGTAAGAGCATACCATTTGGAGAATCTGCACGTTCGACCGTCGAGTTTGCTTGTGATAATTCGAGGACGTTTTTGGCTTACGGAAGGAAGATCTGCAGTAAGGAAAATCACAAGAAGTTGCGTAACCTGTTTCCATGCCAAACCAACAAAGGCCAGCCAACTTATGGGTAATCTGCCATCTTGCCGTGTGACTCCTGCTCATCCGTTCGAAGTGACTGGTGTGGATTATGCAGGCCCAGTGTTTGTCAAACAAGGACGAAGGAAACCTATCATCGAAAGGGCGTGTATCGCTGTGTTTGTGTGCAAGGTGACACGAGCCTTGCACTTGGAGCTAGGTTCAGACATGACAACAGAGGCGCTCATTGCAGAATTGCAATGGTTCACTAGCAGAAGGGGAGTGCCTCGAGAACTACATTCTGATAATAGCTCAAACTTCAGAGGTGCGAAAACGGAGTTGAACGATCTTTACAAATTGTTTCGGTCTCAATCTGCCATCGATAAAATCGAGGATTTTTGTCTGCCTAAGGAAATCGCTTGGTACTTTATTCCACCTGAGGCACCTAACTTCGGCGGCCTATGGGAGGCGGCCGATAAAAGCGCCAATTATCATTTGAAACGCACCTTGAAATACACAAAATTGTCTTTTGAGGAATACGTGACAGTATTGACACAGGTTGAGGCTATATTGAATTCCCGGCCACTTTATTCTACCTCACCCGATGCCGATGATCCCGAAATACTTACCCCGGTCATTTTTTGATTGGACGCCCACTTACTGTCATAACTGAGCCAAGTTATCAAGACGTTTCTACGAACCTGCGGGAAAACCTATGGAAAGAGTGGAAAAACGAGTATTTGCAAACCTTGCAACAACGGACTAAAAATCAAATTAGGAAGCTGAACTTAAGGCAAGGGATGATGGTGCTGTTCGAAGACCAAAACTTGCCACCAATGAGCTGGAAGTTGGGACGCATCGTTCGAATCTATCCGGGATCCGACGAACTGGTTCGTACAGTTGACGTTGAAGTAGGTGGCACTGTGTACAAACGACCAGCAACGAGAATCGCAATCCTACCTATCGAGGACAACTTTCATTTGTTAGATCAACGTTCCGAGAATTTTACTCAGCCCGGGGGTGCATGTATACGCCCAAACGCGAACAACAACAGCGCAGCAGCCATTAGCAACCACGTGATCGATTAGTGATTCTTCATCATGCATTGGCGCAGTTAGCGGTAGGTAGCGACTCACGTGATCGACATTTTTTCATCGTGCATGCTTTCCATGCGTGCTGCAACCATCAACCGACGAGGCGGAGCTAAGGTGTCGGACAGCCGGTTACAACGCAATAAATTTAAGCATAATGCGACACTTTTATGCCCACAGATTTTTTGTCAGTTTATTTTCGTTATTGAAAGTGTTAACATCGAAGAGGAATAACATATGTGGAGAAAGCAATAGTGGCTTGTCTTTCCTTTAACCATCCTTCCATCCAAGTCATCATAGTAGCAGTTCACCCGAGAAGGAGCGATCCAGTCCTGCCGGTATTTACAGTCTGCCGGCAATCGAGTTGTTGCTTTGACGGACTTGTGGAACCCAATCCGCCCTTGTCAAGCCAAGAGAATTAATTCGCCTCCCACAAGTGCCAGAGAAGAACACTCACCCACCCGACTCAAGCAGGTGCTTGAGCGAAACCATCTCCTTTTCTGACGTGTAAGGACGTTTTCGTTTTTGTCGCAAGCGTGCAGGGAAACAATTGCGTTCATTTTTTGGCGACCGGATCGGCCCCGACGAATAGCAACACCGCCAGTATGTCTAGAATGTGATAAACAAGCAGCAACATTATATCCCGGAATGCAATATTGATCAAAGGCTTCAATGTGGACGTTTTTCTTCAACAATCTGACATAATGCTACGTAGTTTGTTGACAACCCCGCAATATTAAAATACAAAAAATCGAATTGATCACCATTCTTCTTGGAATATGGTTGCTATTTATTGAAACGTAAGCTGCTTTTATTTGATCAAAAATTCTCTTATACACCAAACATTGAGAGCTAAATGCGCCATGGTTGACGTCCAAGTTCATTTTACGTTCTTTATTCATTTTCAAACAATTGACACATTTCAATACAGTTGACGTGCACTCCGATGTCTTGATCGCAGCAAGCCGTGCTTCAAAACTGACGTGTTTTGTTTTTTGCTGCGTCGTTTTCGCGAAAAAAAAATCAAACAATAATTTGTAATTTAACTTGAGCTAACAGTGAAATCATAAAATCTCCGCGAAAATTGTGTAAGCCGTAGTGAATATAATCGATTCCCTCTCGAAATGTGTGAGTGTCGGTCGTATTTCCCCGTTTTTTGTTTGTTTTTGTGCTTCGCCCCCGCACCCGGAAGAAGAGTTAAATCAGCTTAGTTTTGGTTGTTAGTGGTAATATTGTGACACTCGGGCATAATTTATTAGTTTAGAGGGTTCTTGCGCTTGGTCGCGAGTTAATCGATGATTATTAGCAGTTTTGAAGCTCGATATAAAGTCGCCACATAACGGGGATTTGCATTATTGGCAGAGTGTGGAGTGAAAAAAAAAAGAAGACTAGTGCAATGTAGAGAACGGCCATTTGCTGGTCAGAAGCAGCAAACGAAAACAACGCGTATGGGCGGATGAAAAGCTTGCACATAATTTTAGGTGCATTCACCACGGGGTGTACAGAGTTTTGTTATGCAGGTTGCATATCTAGCGGGCGGTTTAGTAACGTTAATTTCGGGCATATTTTATCGCGAGTGCATGAAATTAATCAAGAATCAACGTCGAAAATTTTTATGTTTACGAATGAACAAGATAGTGTGATTGAGGAGGCGGACATGGGTGAGATGTATCTAACTATATAACAAAAATCTTATTTTAAAAAATACTAAATACGTGCCTGGTTTGGAAATTTTAAATTTCCAAATCTGGAAGCGTGTTGCAGTGCCCTTATCCAAATGATATCGGTAATGTTTACATGCGGGGCTTATTGTATGTGAAAGTAACCTCGGAATGGGCGTGACTCTCCAGACATTCTGAAATGGGTTGCTGGATCTGCAGTAGAGCTATCACTTTCTAGCTCCCGGATTAAAGCTGCTTCCAATGGTCACTTGAATGATTGTTGTAAACAGATTTCTTCCATAATACCATTGCCGGCCGATGGGTGTTAGATTGGACACACACACACACACACACACACATTTTTTATGTTCCCTCCACCACTCCCCAACACCCCCCATCAAACACACCAAAAACCACTCCCCCTCAAATTAATCAAAACACCCCAACCCTAACCTGATTTTTACATTCTTACTCTATTACATCTTTTATTTCGATGTCTTCATTTTGACTTTTCAAATAGTCTATGAAAACATCGGAGGATAATGCCCACTACTGTCAATCTTGGCACCGACGTGGGAACAACAGCACTATAGTTTTTACCCAGATTGCTTTCAATACCATTTTTCTCATTCGTTATATTAGCTCCGATGGCACATTAAACAATAATGGCGCCATCTTTTCCATTCCTAAAATTGCTAATCTTGTGTGTTTTTGGATCTAAATTTGATTTAAAAAAATTACTAGTATCATCGCAAGCTTGTTTGGACTCTTTTGGTTTGATCACAATAACCGGACGAGCCGTATGATTGCTTGGTTTAATACTGTTCAATTTACTATTACTATTATGTTTACTTTTTTTATTAACATTTTCATTACTTCTTTTGACGACATCCGCAAAAGTTGCGTTGTCTTGTGAAACATCATCATTATCGCTAATTTGTATTTTACGTTTTTTGCCAATTTGCATCGTTTTGCGGCTCAAGATTGACACCGCTGCAGAAATATCCGGCCTTGGATTTACCGAAACGCAAAGGAGTTGCCCCAGCAGCTTCTGATACTCTACGTTGTCTGGCAGAGGTAAACCAGGGTCCTGCTTCCAATATCCTGGGTCCAACGGAATTTTAGAATCCTTGGCATCTTCCAAACCACACGAACGCACAATGTCACCGATGTACTGCTTCTGGTTGATAAAGAAATTGCCATCCTCATCACGCTTTATGTTGATGCCCAAGTACTACTTGATTTCACCTAGCGTGCTGATGTTGACTTTCTTCCACAGAATATTAATACTCCGGTATATGGCCTTTCCATCCTCGCACACTACAATAAAGTCGTCGACCTACACCAGTACATTGCACCACCGATTGTTTTCTTTTTTCTTGTAGAGGCATGAATCAGAATCACACCGCTTGAACCCTAAGCGCTCCAGTTCGGCGTGCAGTACGCCGTTCCACGATCTGGCCGCTTGCTTCAGGCCATATAAACTTTTTCGCAACTGGTAGACTTTTGCTTCTCCCCCTTTCACGACGAAGGTATATTTCTTCGTCGAGATTTCCATACAAAAACGCTGTCTTGACGTCGAATTGTTAGACTTTCATACCTTGCTTCGCTGCCAGGTAGTTTGGCGAACAACAGGAGCAAACACCTGGTCATAATCGGTCCCGTCCTGCTGGCTGAATCCTTGTGCGACCAGTCTTGCTTTGAAACGGGCCACTGCTCCATCCTCGTCGTGCTTGATTTTGTACACCCACTTCGAGCCAACTGCCTTTCGTCCGGTTGGGAGGTTCACCAGTTCCAACGCCCTGTTCGAGTCAATGGAACGTAATTCGACGATCATCGCTTCATACCATTTACCACAATTGGGGCTAGCCATTGCTTGAGCATAGTTCTTCGGCTCCTCCTCCTCCTCGCTTGAATCTTCTGCCAACCTTTCGTTGATCGTTGGGATCTCCGAGGTACCTCTTCATGCGAGTTCCCTTCAAAATCACTCTCCACTGTATCGACACTACCATCATCTTCTTTTTCAGATTCATGTGGTAGATTACAATGGATTTCCTCTTTGCTACCATCATCGTTATGTATACCAACTGCTTCGTCTTGCAGTGTAACGATCACGATCCTGCAGTGTAACGAATACTGCAATCTATCGGGTCGAGGAAACGGTACGCTTTCCGTCCAGGAGCGTAGCCCACCAGTATCATTTAGCTTGCTTTCTTGTCCAACTTTCTACGTTTTTGATTGGGAACGTGTGCTGTTGATCCGAAAACACGTAGATGCTTGTAGGATGGCTTCTTACCGTACCACAGTTCATGTGGCGTCCCATCGTTTGGAGCAATTGGGAGCATATTTTGGAGATAACACGCAGTCACGATTGCTTCTCTCCAAAATTTCTTTTCCATATTTGCATACGCCAGCATGCACCGCATCATTTCAGCTAAAGACCGGTTTTTTCTCTCTGCCACCCCATTCTGCTGTGGACTATATGGGGCCGTTTGCTGCAGCAAGATTCCGTTGTCCGCCAGGAATTTCTTCAGTTTCCCACTTGAATATTCGCCACATCCGTCGGATCGTAGCACTTTAGGCTTTTTACCGAATTGGGTTTCGATCATGCAGACATACTCTCGGATCCTTTCGAACGCTTCAGACTTGCACCGTAGCAGGTAGACTACCGTAAAGCGTGAATAGTCATCAACAAGCACCATTCTGTACCGATTTCCGTCAGGCGTAGCCACTTCAAATGGTCTCGACAAAGCGGTATGCACTAGATCACCTACCGCTTTGTTTCGTTTTTCAGCTGTCTTTGGGGAAAAAAAACCCTGCGCCATCTTTCCTTCGCAACATGTGCCGCATATCGTTTGCACATCACACCGTGTGAGAGTAATGCCAGTTCCCAACTGGTCACGATCGATCCCCACAATGGCATCCATACACCGATGTCACAAATGCCTATGCCACAAGTGTACACACTCCTTCGCGTGACCAACGGTTGTCAGCATGGACTTCTCCGGGCTGTGCTTCAAATAATACAACCCGCCTCGCCGTTCGGCAACGACTAGTGCTGCTCCATCCTTCATGATTTTGCAAGAGTTATTCTCAAACACAACAGTGAATCCCTCATCGCCTATCTTGCTCACCGACAGCAGGTTACCAGTCAGTGCCGGCACATGCTACACACCCTTAAGCTTCATGTTGACAACTTTTCCATCGCCATCGACACTCTGGTACACTCCAGCACCGATTCCATTCGCTATAACTTCTTTTCCACCCGCTAGACTGATGCTGTCCTTCGACGACGTGTCCGTCTTTGTGACAGTAGTGGCACGTGATTTTAGATTTGTCCATCGGCTCCACCGATGATCTATTTCCGGTTCGCAGAGCCTTTTCTTCCGACTGGTCCTCCACGCGACGCATCGATTCATCCAGTAGCGTACCATTCACGTACTCTAACGTTAGGTCCTCTTCCGGTCGGCTTTCCAGCGTAGCCCATAACCTATTGAGTTTCAGACTTGGGAGTAAAGTAGAGAACGTCTTTACGGTAACAGGTTTATTTCTAGAATAACTAAATTGTATAATTTTTCACAGGTAGACTACTATGATCGAGATCTTTCAGCGTTGCTTAGTGATAAAAATAACGAACAAGAGCAATGGCCGGTTACTGTGTCAAGATTTGATCACACCTTGGAAGAGAAACGCCCGCATGTGCTGCACCACTTCGTCGAAAGTGTACTGTTCAAAAGGGAAGGCTTTTCCAGATGGAAGCATTACGTCACGTGACCTTCGTAAAATGATATCCATCAAATCTAGGAAAGAAGCTGATGAAGGAGCCCATAGTCACCGGTCCGCCAACCCATGAGGAGCTCAAAAGGGCGGAGCTGTGGATTATGAAGGCTGTACAAGATGCTGAGATCCCCGTAGAAAATGCCCTGCTGCAGAAGCCAAATGCTGTACCGTGGAAGAACACGTTGCCGAAGAGTTGTTCGCTGTATGAACTTAGTCCGTTCTTGTGCGAAGATGAACTGCTGTGAATGAAGAGCCGCATATACGCTTGCGAACGAGTAGAAGAGTATACGAAGCGCCCGATACTGTTGCCCAAGCGTCATCCAGTTACGGACTTCATTATAGCAAGTATTCATCTGAAATTCTGCCACATGAATCACCAGACTGTGCTCAACAAAATCCGACATAGATTCTACGTGCCCCAGCTACTATCGACGTACAACCATGTGCGAGCACGCTGCCAGCACTTAAGAATCGCCAGGCGAAGCCAGTGTTGCTCCAGAAATCGCCGCTCTACCACCTGCGCGTCTGAAAGCCTTCTGTCGTCCATTCTCCTACATCGGCATCGGCTATTTAGGCCCCATGTACGTAGTTGTTGGCCAGAAGACTGAAAACGATAGGGTGTGTTGATCACCTGCCTCGCGGTCCGAGCAATACATCTCGAGGTTGCCCACAGCCTTACAACAGACTCGCTCATCCTCGCCAACAGAAACTTCATCGGATCCAGTCGAGAATTGAAGGAAGCACTGCAACAAGTGAACCAGAACAAGCTAACGGAGCACGTCGTTACCACGGACACGAAATGGTCGTTCAATCCACCTGCTTCTCCGTACTTCGGCGGAGCCTGGGAACGTCTTGTACAATCCGTAAAGAAAGCTCTAAAGCACCTCCAACTCACACGCACACCCACCGACAGGGGGTAAGTCACTCTGCCTCGTTGTGTTTGTGTTTCAGTGTGTCGGAAGGTGTTTCTGTGTTTCAACTTCTCTGTCAATACTACAATGAAAATTTATGCTTATTCCATGGTTGCCAACCTTTTTGACGTTTAATACACGCACACTTATTCATCATCTAAATCACATCAGTGCAAGCGAGAGGGAAACAAAACAGTGAGAAAACAAACATTCGATTCGTGTACATGTTGTCAGCGATGAATTTATCTTTCATGTGGTAGCGAGTGTATTTGAAGTGTGGCAGATTGTGTTTTTGAGCGTGTTAACACATGGTGGCTGAGTGACTTACTCCCTGCCCACCGATGCGCTGCTACTGAACATGTTAACCGAAATCCGGCTAATTGCCAATTCTCGACCGTTAACAGAATTGCTATTAGACGACGAACTGTCCCAAGCGCTTACTCCGAATCATTTTTTGATAGGATCTTCAGATGGCTCCAAGCCCCCAATCGCGTTCGATGACAGTAGCTTCGCACTAAAGCATACATGGAAGATGTCGCAGGTCTACGCCAACAGGCTTTGGCGCCGCTGGATTTCTGAATATCTGCCAACCCTTACCCGAAGGACGAAATGCTTTCGCTGTGTGAAACCTGTCGAAGAAGGAGACGTCGTCGTCGTCGTGGAAGAAACGCTGCCAAGAAACTGCTGGCTGAAAGGTCGGGTAGTCCATGCAATCCGGTCCAAAGCCGGGCCCTGGTGTAGATAGCGACCGAAAACCTAGAGAGACCAGTCGTGAAGCTAGCAGTATTGGACGTTGGTGCAACTGTAAGTACATCGGGCCAGTGCATCGAAGTACTGGGGGGGAGTGTCGCAACTTCTCGTTGCATCGCACCACACTTTCTACAGCTGCGATAGTACGTACCTAGATGTAATTCCCTTGTCCGCCATAAAGTAACCCTACCGTCAGCGCGCCACTACAACAAAACGTCAGTGAGCGAAACAAAATAGCAAGTCAAAAAACGGAAAGTGTGAGCTTGGTGGTAAATACCCTTTAACGTAGAACGGTTAAGTTATTTTTTTTAATTATATCTATTGGCACAGGTGGGTCCCTGCCCTTCGGTTCAGAAAGGGGTATGGGTGCGTTCTGTCGAGTCGGTCGCGGCAGATTTCATGTGTGAGTGGGCTGCCACATCAACGTTCAAAACTGCCTGAACCAAATGGACAGCTTGTAATGATCACTTGAAGATGCGATGGGGGATCATTGCCCTGATGTTCCAGAATGTAGCACGCCATGGGATGTTTCTTGTCTTCTATATCTAAACGTGAGGGAGTTGAGTAAACAAGTGGAAATTAATCGGAAATGATCTCTCATACGCATCCGTTGAACCATTCTGAACGGCCGTTGTGAGAATATCACCATGAAAATCTCACATGCGCATGGCATGTTGCCGGTTTTAATGCTTTCTCTCTTCCTGTTCTCTTCCCTATGCCATGATCGCGAGCGGTACCATACCTGAAGTGGACATTACATCCCATCGAGGCAACGTTCGCAAAGGAACGGAAACTTGTAAGAAATAACATAGGTTATAAGTGAGTAAAAACTAACAACACACTTGCACATCATCAAGGTAAGAACTTTATAATTAAATTTTCTAAATTGCAAAATAATACAAATAATTGAGACTCACCACGCACTATATTATGCGATGCGTGAACTTATATGACATTAAAAGACTAGGAGTTGGTTTCAGACAAATATAACAGACACAATGAAAGGATAGGAAGAACAAAATTGAATGACACACGAAAATAATAAGACAAACATAAATGAACCAGAAGAGGTAAGACGAAATGACACCAGACAAAACACTGGACATGAACATAATGGAGAGAAAGGAGAAGCAAACTTGGGAAATGTAACACCTTTCGAGGCAGTGTCAACAGCGTCTCTATGGACGACATGATCCTTGCACGGCTGGTGAAATGCTTCAAAAGGAATTAAGTTATATCAGTCTAACACATAAGGAACAGTACTATGGCTTCTTATTTTTGGTTCGAGAAAACTGCTTCGGAAAAATCTCAAAACGAATAAATGACACACCAACGGACTAGACTACAAAAGACAAGGAATATCGAAACAAATTATTTAAGCTGTAAGCGTGACACTGACTATCAAAATATCATATAGACAATGGAAAAAAAATCAAACGAAAGGACTCAAAATGCTCAAACGTGGCTCCTTCCGAGTCATTTGCAACAGCGTCTTCTTGGACGACATGTTCCGTGTACGGCTGGCAAAATGATTCGAAAGGATCTACGTAAACCAAAAAAAAAAAAAAATCTATTGGCACAGGTGAGTGAAAAATAATATAAAATCTATGTACTTATTTTAACATGAAACATAAAATATGCAGGTTTGTAGAAAAACACGAACAAAATACTGCAAACGAAGCACACAAATGCTCAAAGGCTCGGATCAGTTATTTGAACACATATTGGAAAATTGTGAACAGAATCTATAATCTAACCTAAAATTGAAAAACTTTTTAGCATTCCCACCCGGAGGGTGCGACACATCTAGATTGATAATGCGATGCTCTTAAAGATTTATCCTATTGATTTCGATCAGTGTGGATTGTTCAGATGCACATCTTTTTCAATCTTGCCAAACGCAGCATGAGATGGGAGGCGATGCGTGTAACGCGGCAAAGCTTGAAAGTGATGGTGATGAACGAAGTAACGAGAGGGAGCAAAAGAACCGGTTTGCTTCATCGCCATTTTTTTGTCCATAATTGGATGCAATTTATATAGAATATAATATATGAAATTCAGGTGCTTTATTAAGACCAACCAGGACTTTGAGGATCGATTGCTTCAATACGATCGTCATATTTCAGGTAGACCATTTAATGGGGATTTGGCTCCGATTGTTACTGGATGAAAGAAGGTGTGGTCCCATGTTTATAAATTACAGTTGATACCTATTAACGAATCCAGCTAAAAAGACACGTAGAGATGATGTTTAGTGATTATGTTTTGCACACCTCCCAGCGACAAGTTGAAACTGCTTCATCAATGAATCTAGTTCGAACATAAAATCTGCAATCTTTATTTCCGCATTGTGAATTACCCATAAGTAGAAATAAAAAAGATCACTATTTATTAGATCATAAATAGAAATAGTCATAATATAAAATTAAATATTATTCACATGTACATTGTTTACATGTACATGTACATATGTTTTCATTCTGCCTTACCTATAGTTTGCCACATCGGCTGCTGAGCGTATCGTTCACGCTCAGAACACCCTCTCTTTCAGTTGTATTCCTGTTCCTTTTTTTCTCAAGGAAAAGTTACTCAATTTACGTAAAAAGTGGATCTACTCAATTTTTGAGTTAATCCACTTTTTATGAAAATTGAGTAACTTTTCCGTGAGAAAAAAAGGGACAGTAATACATATGAAAGAGAGGGTGTTTTGAGAGTGTTTGCCTTTAAGATTATTGCGATCATCATCCGATGTGCGTGAACACGATTGTGCTAGGAGCGCTGAAAGTGGATGCGAGAAGATGGCACAGATCAAAACAGATAGCACGCTGGGTTATAATGATGTAAGATGCAACAGAATCATGATGAAATCACGAGATAAACATGAAAATTAGTAAAATCTAGATGTGTCGCACCCTACGTTCCCACCACCGATTTTAAAGCTAAAAATGAAACGAAACATAAATTAGAGACACTAAACGTTAGTCTATTTATATCTATACCATCACCAAACAATATATAAAATACAATGCAAATCTTATTAAATTTGCACTCGGTAGGAATTTTTCAACGTCACTGTCGTCGACGTCGTCGTTATCGTCATCTCCGTCATTAATAAATAATACGTTTAAAGAATCGGAATTCGTCTCATTTAGTTGAAACTGGTAACAAATAGAAAGAGCATGAGCATGATTGACCGCCCGAGGTTGCTACTCCGTTATTGCTAGATCAGCTGTTGAGAACCAACAGATAATGCTTGGGACTAGCATACATCCTCAATGTGTAAAAACTGGTGATCCCAATCTAAGACAATACCGGCGCCGGTCTCGCCCGAATGCTGGTCAAGTAGGGAATGGGTAGGAATATGTTGACCTCTGCACTTCCACGAGAAATCACTGGGATGTTGGATAAAATGGTCGGTTTTTTTTAACCGTTTTGGTAGACGGTGTGCTTAATTCAACTGACGACGGCAGCGAAAAGATATTTAACTATGTTCCCGGTTCATTCTCTGAATAGAGATGCACATCAAAGTTATGCAAATTTTGGCACCGATTAAAACCAACAGTAAGTATGCTGTTGGGGCCACTCACAATTGTGGGTGGTGAACTTCAATGGAATACAAGAATACATAAAAACATCGAGTTTGAAGACCGATCTAAACCAACAGTAAGGATGCTGTTTGGGCCACTCACAAATGTGCGTTGTTTATTTCAGCGCAATACAATAATACGTTAAAATTTCGAGTGTGAGGTCAATTTGCGCTCTTTTCTCTCTCTCTCTCTCTCTCTCTCTCTCTCTCTCTCTCTCTCTTGCTCTCTTTCACTCTCTCTCTCTCTCTCGCTCTCTTTCACTCTCTCTCTCTCTCTCTCTCTCTCTCTCTCTCTCTCTCTCTCTCTCTCTCTCTCTCTCTCTCTCTCTCTTTCTCTTTCTCTCTCTCTCTCTCTCAGTTCCTCTCGCACACACACGCGCGCGCCCATTATTACAAAAACAACGCTCAAACTTACAACTGTTGTTACCATCTTACCTCCACATGTCACACTCGGCACAAAACTCCACGCCTCCGGGTTGTGTGAATTCTTACATCCTTAATTCATTCTTCATATTCACTCTTTCACCAAGTTTCAAAACGTTCAAACATGCACTTCTCCATTACACAATCTTATAAGTACCGCACTTCCCAACATCATCACATTCACCATCCTGTATGCATCGCTTCTAATTGCCACAACATCACACCTATCGTCTTTTTAGCCGTCTTTTGTTTCACGACGCCGAATAATTGGTCATCGAAGCAATGGCTACAGCACTATGACCTTTGTAGTTCGCAACTATTTAACCATCACTCCCGAACTCGCACCATCGAACAACAAAAACCGGAACGAAATACAACACGCTACGCCTGATAACAATACCAACACCAAGTTGATACGACGCATGTGTGTTAGAGATTCTTTATGATGGGGACTTCCTTTTTTTTTCCCCTTCAGGTTGAAACCTGGTATTCAGGGTCGATTCTTGGCTCCGGATTTATAGTTTGAATATAATTTTCTTTTTAATTTTTTTTTTACTTTTGAGGAAAGGAACAAGGCAAGGGAAGGGAAAATTACCGGTATTTGCTGAGAATCGCCAGTTTCACAGGCAATGATCTGGTTTATGGACCGTCCAACGTCCAATCGTTTTGCAGCTCCACTCAAGTTCGTCGTCTTCACGGTGCTCGCACTGCCCTCGCACTGCCCTCGCACGAGCCTCGCAGTGTAATTTTCGGCTCCGATTCGGCACAACTATTCCGTCGGACTACACTGTCAGTGGCAGACACCCAGGCCGTTGCCCGCTCGATGTCCGAAACTCACCACTTTAAATTGCGCCGGCCAGCACCCGAGAATTACAAACTAGGGAACGTCCATTAATTATGTCACGTTTTATACCCCCCCCCCCCCCCCGTTTGTACGTTTGTATGCAGAAATTCGTGTTTCATTTGTATGAGAGACCCCTCTTTCAGTGAGTGGAGGAGTCTCAAATCACAATAGAAATATTTGTTGCCTTCGAAAACCTCCACATGCCAAATTTGGTTCCATTAACTCCATTAACAGTTCTCGAGTTATTCAGAAATTTGTGTTTCATTTGTGTAGAGAGAGAGGAGGGGTCTTGAACTACCGTAGAAACATTTATTGCCTTAAAAATTCCCGCATGCCAAATTTGGTTCAAATTGGTCTATTAGATCTAGAGTTATGAAGAAATTTTAGTTTCATTTGTATGACAGCACCCCTTCTTGGAGAGGAGAGGGGTCTCAAACCACCATAGAAACATTTTTCGCCTCCAGAAAACCCCACATGCCAAATTTGGTTCCATTTGCTTGCTTAGTTCTTGAGATATGCAGAAACTTCTGTTTCATTTGTATGGGAGCCTCCCCTTCCAGAAAGGGGAGGGGTCTCAAACTACCATAGAAACATTTCTTGCTTCTAAAAACTCTCACATGCTAAATTTGGTTTCCTTTGCTTGATTAGTTGTTGAGTTATGTAGAAATGAGTGTTTAATTAGTATGGGAGCCCCCCTTTTCAGAGAAGGGAGGGGTCTCAAACCATCATAAGAACCTTTCCCGGTCCCAAAAACTTCTCCATACAAAATTTCACGCTGATCGGTTCAGTAGTTTTCGAGCCTATGAGGTTCAGACAGACAGAAATCCAGTTATATATATATATATATATATATATATATATATATATATATATATATATATATATATATATATATATATATATATAAAATATATATATATATATATATATATATATATATATATATATATATATATATATATATATATATATATATATATATATATATATATAAAATAGTTTATTATTTAATATATGATCTGCACAGTGCGCGCGCATACGCGCCCTGCAACAAAAGAAACAAAATAAAATAAAATTTACTATTTTTTTATTTTTTTTGCTATGTATTTTTTTTTTTTTTTTAACAAGAGGATCCAACTTTTATCAAAACATGCTTCTTACCTGAGAAATACACGTTTTGTGTTTAAGTAACCTGGATTATTCTCATTTTTGGTAAAAATTTGTGTTTCATTTGTATGGGAGCCCTCCCTTCCAGAGGGGGTGGTTTCTCAAACCACCATACAATCATTGCCTTCAAAACCCCCCACATGCCAAATTTGGTTCCATTTGCTTGATTAGTTCTCGAGTTATGCAGAAATTTGTGTTTCATTTGTATGAAGGCCCCCTGCCCCCTTCAGAAATGAGAGGGGTTTGAATCACTATAGAAACATTCTTGTCTTTAAAACCCCTCACATTCGCAAAATTTGATTCGATTTGCTTGATTAGTTCTCGAGTTATGAAGAAATTTGTGTCTCATTTGTATGAGATCCCCCCCTTCCTGAGAGAGTAGGGGTCTCAAACAATCATAAGAACCTTCCCCAGCCCCAAAAACCCCTTCAAAAGAATTTTCACGTTGGTCGGTTCAGAACTTTCCGAGTCCATAAGGGTCTGACAGACAGACAGACAGACAGACAGACAGAAATTCATTATTATGTATATAGAAATCTAGCCTCCAAAAACCCCCATATATTATATGTGGTTTCATTTACTTGATTAGTTCTCGAGTTATGCAGAAATTTGCTTTTTATTTGTATGGACCTCCCCCCCTCCCTCAAAATGAGGAGGGGTATTGAACTGCCATAGAAACATTTCTTTTCTCCAAAAACCTCAACATGCCAAATAAGGTTTCATTTGCTTCATTCGCTCCCGAGTTATGCTAAAAATTATGTTAATAAAGTCTCCCTTCCAGAAGGTGGAGGGGTCTCAAACCACAATAGAAACATTTCTTGCGTTCGACAACCTCCACATGCCAAATTTGGTTCCATTAACTTGATTTGTTCTCGAGTTATTCAGAAATTTGAGTTTCATTTGTATATGAGCCCTCCTTTCAGAGAAGGGAGGGGCTCGAAACTACTTAGAAACATTTTTTTCCTTCAAAAATCTCCACCTGCCAAATGTGGTTCCATTTACTTGATTAGTTCTCGAGTTATACAGATATTTGTGCTGCATTTGTATGGAAGCCCCCCTCCCTCCCAAAAATTTTCCAGATGGCGGAGCAGTCTCAAACTTCCATAGAAACATTTCTCTTCTCCAAAAACCTCCACATGCCAAATTTGGTTCCATATGCTTGATTAGTTCTCGAGTTATGCACAAATTTGTGTTTCATTAGTATGAGAGCCCCCCTCTTACAGAGGGTGGAGGGGTCTCGAGTTACCTTAGAAATATTTCTTGCCTTCAAAAACCTATACCTGCCAAATTTGGTTCCATTTACTTGATTAGTTCTAGAGCTATGCAGAAACTTGTGTTTCATTTGTATGGGAGGCCCACCCCCCCACCCCACCCCCCTACCAGAGAGAGAGGAGGGATCTCGAACTACTGTAGAAAAATTTATTGCTTTTAAAATCCCCGCAAGTCAAATTTGGTTCTCATCTGCTTTATTTGATCTAGAGTTATGAAGACATTTCAGTTTCATTTGTATGACAGCACCCCTTCTTGAGAAGGGGAGGGATCTCAAACCACCATAGAAACATTTTTCGCCACCAGAAAACCCCACATGCCAAATTTAGTTCCATTTGCTTGATTAGTTCTTGAGATTCTCGAGTTATGCAGAAATATGTGTTTCATTAGTATGAGAGCCCCCCTCTTACAGAAGGCGGAGGGGTGTCGAGTTACCTTAGAAACATTTCTTGCCTTCAAAAACCTCTACCTGCCAAATTTGGTTCCATTTACTTGATTATTTCTAGAGCTATGCAGAAACTTGTGTTTCATTTGTATGGGAGCCCTACCCCCCCAGCCCTCTTGAATCTGGATTTAGATGTGTCGCACCCCCAGGACAGCACCCCTTCTAGGAGGGCCCCCCCAAACATTTCCCCCAACCCCCACCAAATTTCATCATCACTCCCATATTGGGCCCCTTTTCTAAAGGGGGGGTCTCAAATTTCCATAAAAACATTTCTCCTTCAAAACTCCCATCTAAATTGGGTCCTCTCATTCTCATTTCAAATTGTGTCATTCTTATGGCCCCTTTCCAGGGGGGGGTCTCTTACTATCTTACCTTCCCCCCCCAAACCCCTCTACAAATTTGTCATTGACTTGCCCATAGTTCTGCCTTTAGTTCCCCTGAAAGAAATCCATTTATATATATATATATATATATATATATATATATATATATATATATATATATATATATAGATATATATATATATATATATATATATATATATATATATATATATATATATATATATATATATATATATATATATATATATGTATATATATATATATGTATATATATATATATATATATATATATATATATATATATATATATATATATATAAATATATATATATATATATATATATATATATATATATATATATATATATATATTTATATATATATATATATATATCTATATATACCTTGTGATCAAAAAGTTCCGGTAATTTTCAATTTAAAAAGGCCGCCTTTATTTTTTCGGTAAAATCTTTTTAGTGTAAGATGGCAACACTAGTTCTGATATTCTGTCAAAGTGTGAGAGCAAATTATCCATTAGTTTTGTTTTGACAACTGCTTTTGTTAGTCGAAAAATAGACGCTCGGCGATTTTTACCATGGATAAAAAATTGGAACAACGCGTTTGTGTGAAATTTTGTGTTGCAAACGGATTTTCTGCAGCGGAAACGCTCAGAATGTTGCAAAAAGCCTTTGGTGAGGACTCTATGTCACAAAATCGTACATTTGTTTGGCACAAAGACTTTAAAGAAGGCCGTGAAAGCGTGAGTGACATGCCGCGTTCTGGACGACCATCGACCTCAACTACCGATGAAAACATCGCTTCCGTGAAGAATTTAGTTATGGAAAACCGCTCAATTAGCATTCGGGAGATAGCTGCACTCCTTGATATCTCATTTGGATCGACCGAACACATTTTGACGGAAATTCTGGGCATGAAACGCATTGAAGCACGACTTGTTCCAAAAGAGCTGAATTTTTTGCAAAAACAGCATCGAGTTGAGGTCGCTAAACAGATGATTGCGAACGCAGATAGCGATCCCACATTCATGGAACGCATCATAACTGGTGATGAAACGTGGGTATATGAATTTGATATGCTCACAAGTCAACAATCGTCCGAATGGCGCGCCGAAGATGAGCCGAAACCAAAAAAATCACGACAAAGTCGCTCCAAAATTAAAGTTTTACTGACCGTTTTCTTTGATTTTCGCGGTGTCGTCCATTCTGAATTCCTTCCAGAAGGTCGAACGGTTAACAAAGAGTATTATTTACAAGTTATGAGACGTTTGCGTGAGGCAATTCGAAAGAAGAGGCCAGAATTGTGGCGCAATAATTCGTGGATTTTACACCACGATAACGCTCCATCACACACCGCGCTCACTATTTGTGAATTTTTGGCCAAGAACTCCACCAATACCATCAAACAAGCACCATATTCACCAGACCTTGCCCCGTGCGACTTCTTTCTCTTTCCCAAAACTGAAAATTCCGCTCAGAGGTAGGCGTTTTGAATCGATTGATGCGATAAAAAAGAATTCGCTGGAAGAACTGAAAGCCATACATTCATCGGCCTATAAAAAATGTATGGATGATTGGATAAAGCGCTGGCATATGTGTGTTGCCTCTAATGGCGAGTACTTTGAAGGCGATAATAAAGATATCAATTAAAAATTGAAATAAATGCGTTTTTTTTTTCAAATTACCGGAACTTTTTGATCATATGTATATATATATATATATATATATATATATATATATATATATATATATATATATATATATATATATATATGTATAAAAAAAAAAAAAAAAAAAAAAAAAAAAAAAAAAAAAAAAAAAAAAAAAAAAAAAAAAAAAAAAAAAAAAAAAAAAAGAAAAAAAAAAAAAAAAAAAAAAAAAAAAAAAAAAAAAAAAAAAAAAAAAAAAATATATATATATATATATATAATATATATATACTTATGTTTGATTTCTCTACATTATTCACTTTTTCTTAAAAAAGAGTTCTACTGTCCTGGAGCACAGGTTTTATTCATGATCTTAACTCTGAAACTATTCACTAAGTCCTGGAGCATAGGGTTAATTTACGATCTGAACTCTAGCACACACAAATCAATACTGAGATCTAACTTCCTCACGACTCTAACTCGAACTTTCTCAATCCTCGCCAAAGACCAACTCAAGCAACCCAAATGCCTAATCTAAATTACTGAGGTCAGCTGGGAACATGCTGGCGCGATGTCTTCCATCCAGATGTCACGTTCGAGGTGTCCGGTTCCTACATCATTGATCGTTGATGCCTGGGAGTCTGCTGAGTCGCCTGTTCAGATGTTTACGCTGCACTTGTATGCTACGTTGTACTTGTAGTCTACTGGAGCGATGATCTGCAAGCCTCGTGGGAACGATGATGATTATGATGATTAACGGCACATAACTCCCCCTTTCAGCTTGAACCGTCCCGGTTCAATTCAAAGTTGGGATGACCTCCGAGGCCTTCGATGATGCGATGGTACTTGTATTCGCATGAATATTTGAAGGTTTGATGATTATTTTTTCCAGATCCTTCTAATCTTGGTGCTGTCAGGGTACGTAGAAACTGCTATTAGTAGTACAACTCATACCAAATTTGTCCATGTTGTGACATTTTGAAGTTGATTTTGTTGAGTGAATGTTGTCGATTCTTTTCCGATTTTCGATATGAAGTTCTTCTAAATACTGCGTATCCGTGAGAACTGTCTTTGATTTGTTGATTTTTACTGCTTGCAGAGGTATTATTTCAATAGCGTGTTCCACATTGAACTGAAGTTTTTCAAATGTCACATTGTTGATTTTTATAGAGCAGTTGTTGTAGATACTAAGAAACGTACCAGTTATGTTCTTTTTGGCCCGTATCCACAGTTATTTTCCAATCTGATTGGATTGATCGCATTTTTTATAAGTATATTGTTCTTGTCGATGGTTGTGATTTCATTGACACGGCTGTATTTCTGGAAAGGGCAATAACTGGGGTCTCCTCTTAGTAGTGTGTGGATACACTCATTAGTTGTAACATTTGTAATTTTGTGTAAATCGCAGATAATATTATCCTCTATACGATTGCAGGTTTCGTTCATAATGAATGTTGATTTACTACCTAGTACAGCACACTATGCACTTAGAAGGACTATCTCGCCATTAATAGGGAGATTTTCACCGATTACTTGCTCATAATGGTCATCCAAAAAACGTGGAATTTTATAACGAATACGATTGATGAGCCATTGTATGCTGCTGCCTCAAAATATTCGTAGACTTGGTCGTCGCTGAGTAATACAATTCCTTGTGTTTCCAATTTTCTTCTGATGATTTCAATTCCTCGGGGTGGATTATGTCCGTAGAGATTGTTCTTGTTTTGGCCAGCTGGATTGACTCAAATATGGTGTCCAGATGCTTTTGAATGATGTTGAGGTTGAAAATGATCCGTTGAATTTGTAGAACTTGTTCCCAAGTGACTTGTATGTTGAAATTAGTCCCTAACTGATTCATAAGTCTAGCTAAATCTATTGATTGCTTTTGAACTATTCTTGTCAAATTATTTAGTTTTTCTTGAAATTGATAATTTATTTTAACCTGTTTGTTGTTTTCTATTATAACGTTTTCATTAGACAGCTCTAGTTTTCTTATGCAATCATTTATATTGATCAAATCATTATTATCTAAATTTCCAGTAACTGCTTTAATTGTGTTGACCAATACATTAATTGCTCTTCTCTGTTTTTGATTCGTTCTTTTGCTTTGGAAGTAATCTTTAAAGTAGTTAAGGTCTGTTCTTCATTTTAGTTTTAAAATTTCAAATATTTCCTTCGAATTTTTATTAGAGCCCAACTTTATTATCAAGGAATTATATTGGTCTAACACTCTATCCAACATCTTTAGTTCAAGTGTCTGTAAAAAGCAAATCATTTCCCTGTTTTGATGTAGACTTCTTCCATTTTTTATTGCTAGTACGCCAGGGTTGTTCTTCAGATCTAATATCTCTGGAGAGGAGGATAATACGGGGAGAATTGGGAGTAACAGTATCCAAAGGAACACCTTCATATCTCAGAACATAAGAAAAGAAAATTTAGAGAAATACTCTATATTATGGCTAGGTACTGTAGCAAAGCACTTGTTATTTTGAGTAATGTGCCAAATATCCTGTTTTTTTTTTTTTTTTTTTTTTTTTTTTTTTCGAGCAGCTTGTACTTTGCTAGGACTTTTAGACATGGTATTTGTTCTGTTATTCCGGTGTTTTTCTTTTTCTTTTTCAATTTTGACTTGTGAATTTTCCTTTCGTCTTCATCAAGTATATTCCCAATATCCATATTTTCAGCTATTTTTATTTCTTTATAACGTTCTTGGTGCTTTAAATTATTCCTTTTTCTTTCATACATTGTATCGCCTGGGGCAAGTCTTACATGACTTTTTCTGTTACGATTAATTTTTTTGATTTTTGAATTCTTTCTTGCTAATTCGCGTTCCTTAAATGTGTGGAACAATTTCTCCTTCAGTCGAATACGTTCGTCAAGATCATCAGTAAGAGTGGGACTGTTTCGGTAACCATAGAAAAGTTCTTTTGGGGTAATATTCTATCATAAATTTTATGGAGTCGTTATAAATCGCTGAAAATAAATTCATTCTTGTGAAGTTTCTGATAGATCTTTCGTTGAATCTTTATTTGACAGGATATTGTGTAATTCTCTGATGGTGCTAAGAACCATTCTTTAACTGTACCATTTGACGATGATTGTCCCAAGCTTGTATAATGGTATTCTATCTGATTTTCTTCAAAAAATTCGCGAGCTGATACTGATGTAAAGGCTGTTTCCTGAGTCCATGACTATAAGATTAGGTTTTTCACAAGAGCTATGAATTTTGTCAATGCTTGTAAATGTGTGTATTGCATTCCGTGTATGGATCGGAATAACTAATGCAAGTCTAGAAAAATCTATCGCAAAAGGTGAGATAATTTTTCTTTCTGATTATAAAAATATCCATGTGGACAATTTCCAATGGTTTTGCAGGGGTCTGTGTCACGTTGTATTTCAGTTTGTATGGGTGCCGTTCATATTTACTTTTTTGGCATAATTTACATACGTTAATGAAACGAGTTACTTTTGATTTAACATTTGGAAAAAAGTATTTTGTTAAAATATGTTTGGTCGTCTCTAACATTCCTCTATGGTTACCGTTATGCTGTGCTGAGATAATTTGATCTTGTTCAATTTCCTCCGTAATGTCTTGCAACATTTTTTCTGTCCAAAATATTCTAAAGGTTTTTGCCCTAGCAAAATAGTTTTTATAGACTATTTGTAAATTGTTCTATATATTTTGACTACAGTAAAGTCCATTGGCACAAGTAGGACTTGCAAAATTTTTCAAAATATTTATTAGGACTGCCGGACTAAAATGTGGTTTTTTAATAACAGTCCTATGGTAATTTCTGAATAATGTAGTCGATTCCCGACTATCTTCATTGGATTCTTCCAAAATAATTTGATTTTTAAATACGTTTAACGGTTTCTCTGTGCTAGGTATAAAGTCACCATCATCCGTATCAGCGGAGTGTTGAGTCATGCTACTTTCACTGGTGGCATGTATTTCAGCTGATGTTTTCCTTTTTTATATGTTATATCAAATTCATATTCTTCTAATTCAAGTTTCATATTTAGAAGTTTGCGGTTCAAATCTTTCTTTTGCCTAAGCCATAACAAGGCTTTATGGTCAGTTCGCAATTGAAACTTTGTACCATAAATATAAGGTCGAAAATGTTTTACTGACCACACAATGGCAGCAAGCTCCTTTTCGGTTGCTGACCAATTGCATTCCGTGTCATTTAGTGTTCGCGATGCATACGCAATTGGATGTTCTTTTGA